>CAXIVR010000010.1:81859548-82103165 GCA_964035755.1 Teleogryllus oceanicus | reverse complement strand
TGAAAATTATGAATGTATTTGCAATCGTCATTCAATTTCCAGCTAGGACAAATGTTTTAAGGATCTTATAGCATTCACACATTCTAAAATCTTTAAACGGCTGTATCTCCTATATAACTGACCAGTTGAAATCTCTATTTTTCCACTATACACAAAATCAATCAGTCTTAAGCATGTGAAATGACGTATCTCTAAGAATGACAATCGGATGTTTCTCGTTTACATCAGTAAACAGCATCTAATAAAAAGAGAAGAAAATAACAGTGACAAAGGGTAGAGATTTCTTCTCAGAAACTGTCTAAATAGGAAAAAAAGAAAAGAAAAAACAAGCACAGAAAATTAAAACTATTCTTTACCTAGGTTGGGATAGCACATTTAAAATTTCCAGATTTCAAATTTTTTCCTTGGGTTTTAATTAAAGAACATATATTATTTTGTTTCAAATGTTTTATATGAAAAGAAATTCTGAAGTACATTCTTTGAACAATGCTAGTTTAATCAATGTAAATAAAGTTTAAGTAAACAACCATGACTCTTGTATATGCAGAGTTTCTCCAAACTTTAATGTTAAAAAATGTATGGCTATATTTACTTCTCTCTCTGCCATTCGGCAGCACCCACAACCAGAGTAGCTATGTCAAGGCTAGGTTGAGATCCAAACACAATTTTATGATTCTTTTAATTGAATGTTTTCTTAGATTACACAGTGCAACATGACACATAGATCAGTGTTTCCCACACGGTCAGTATCAACCACCTAGAAGTTGATGGAATTGTGAAAGAGGGCAATAATGATAAAGGGAATCATTGACAAATATGCATTGGCACCTGATCAGTGCAATCAAGATCCTACTGATTACAATACAATATACATTTCATTACTAATTGTTTTCTTAGACAAAGGTTCAACACATCTAATATTCTTATTCTTTACATTTTTAAAAATTGAAAATTATATTAGTACAAAAAATAATCAAACATTCCTAATAAACCATTTTTCAAAACATTTGTTCATATTCTTTGTCTAATTGTTATCCAATAATATGAGCATTTATTTGCATTATGATTAATCTGTTCTCTATATATAATAGAAAAATGTCAAGGAGATCAATGTAACAAATCATCCTTTTAAAAGGGGCCAATATATGGAAAAGATTGGGGAACTCTGATATTGGTACTTGCGGAATCTACAAACAGAAGAGTGCGCAAGGAGTCATGGGTGATCCTGGCACTTCCTGAATATTTTTTTAACGACTCCCAGCCTTATTAACAAAATGGTTTATTTCTTCTTTTTTCTCTCCCCCCCCTCTTATCTTAGGTTACACACATGTCCACAATCCTCGCCTTCATACAAATATATATTAGATTAAGAAATAAGACAAGAAAAAATTCTTGGGTTATTATGGTTAAATAAAATTCATCTTACTTGAAAGTATGGACTACATGCAGACAAAATCAGTCTATGAGCTTGCACATTTCCTTCAGCAGCTATAGTGCAATCCACAAAAGAATTGTTCTCCAATAAAGTTTTCCACATTCTAGAAAGTTCACTGGCATGGTCATTCCAACTCAAGCAAGAGGTCGGTTCAGCCATGTTCAAAACCTGAATTTTTTAAAAAAATTTTAAATATTACATTTACATTTTTAAAAACAATTACATTTGAAAAACATTAAATAATGAAAATGATAGAATGTCCACTAAAAGAAAGTAATTGTATTACAGTTAATATTGGTTGAATATTCAGTTGCAACAATATCTTAGCTTACATTACAGTGTTCTAAACATTCATTTGCAGTCTATGGAAAAATATACAAATATTAACTCTACTAGACACTACCTATAAAAGCTTCATGGAGACAATAAGAGCCTATTTCTATTCTTCTTTATTTCAAGATAATAGCTCAATTACAGAGCTCAGAAGAGGCTTAAAACACATTCTTGCACATAATGAAAATTACAACATACTAGATTTCATAAATTTATTTATTTATTTATTTATTTATTTATTTATTTAAATCATAAATTCATAAATTCATTTCCATTCCATTTCATAAATTCACATACACACTTAAAATTTCAGCATAATATCCTTCACTTACATTTCAACATAATATCACGGAGCTACAATTATAATCCCATTTCTAATAATTATCGTATAGTATTCTTCAACTTGAGAACCAATTCTTGCATTGTCTCATAGTAAACAAACAAATCCGAATTCGAACCCACGTTCAATTGCAGGTATTTCAAAATACTATCTACAAAGATTTTTAAACATAATAAAAAAAATACAAAGGCTTATTTTTTAACTTACACTCGTAGCTTTCAAACGGCAGTGAAATAATATTTCAGAGCACAATACATTTATTTAAAAAAACATCACATCGAAGGAAATTTCACCGCAAACACTTGAGCTCAAGCAGCGCCCTCTTTTATTCTGCTGGGCGCGCTCTTTTGTGCGTATCAAAGAGTATATATCACAGAGATGTAATTAGGTTGGTATTATTCGCTGTGTTGCTGACTTGTATCCAATTGGCTGTGTAGAGAACGACCTCTTCCAACCTTCGGATATGTTGATCTAAATTATGTTTACGGTGAAGGCTTTAGAAGGTCGGCTTGAGAGTGTAGAGAGTAAAAAAAGTAGATCGAGAGTAGCCAAACACGAATGTGTTTTAATGTACGTGATAAAAATTGAAATCCAAGAAAACCTAGATAAGAGCAACAAGAACCTAGCTTTATATGTTAAAAGTGTAAAATTGCTGTGTATTCAGTAAATTAAAAGTAAGATTCCATATAAAAAAGAGGAGGTATGCTACTACAAAATCGATGAAGCTAGTACTTACCAAATTTGGCAATGTGGCTACATAGAATTTCGTCCACTTAAGCTGCAACTGTTTAATACAATCAGTAGATTATATTTTTCCGTAATTAGATAATAGATATTATCTGAAAGTTTGTCTTCGATATATAGAAGAAGATTTGAAACACAAATTCAAACTGTTTGATACACGTTTTCGTAACGTTCAAAACAACGGAATCGTCACTTATCACAGAAAATACAATAAATCTTTCAGGAAATTAATTCGTACAGTGATTTAATATTGAAATTAATCGTCCGAGCTGTGAATATGTTTTGACACTTATCAGCACCACTACATCTAAAGTTCGTTGAGGTTTGAACTTCCGTCCGTTTGAATGTCCGTTTAAAATCTGTAATGTTTGTTTATCTGGTTATGTCAAAAAATCTGTTGGAATTATATTTTCAGCAATTTCTCAAGCTCTTCAAAGTAGAAATCGGCCAGAAAGTTTGCAGTGTTCTCTATCAATCATTGATAAATTACTTGCAAGATCTCTGCGAAGATTTTGGATAAATCTGAAAACGCGTCAAAATTAGTTCTGTCTGGTGCTATAAAAATTCATCAAAGAAAACAGGTTGAATGATAGTCAAGCTTAAGATGTAGTTTTAAAAAGAGACAAATTTCGGGTTTCAACTTTGAATGTAATCACTGACATTCTGCAAGCTCAGATGCTGTGAGGCCAGGTCATAAAATCTGTCAGACAAATTTTCTTTCTTTTAAATATGGACTTAAAAGTTATCGTTCAACGTGAAATCCTCTTGTTTCATCTTAACCTGAGGATCTGATTTGAATTTGCCTGAGAATTGAAACAATTTCAGCATTACATACTTTTGAAATGAACGAAGATAAAAAGTATTCTGGCATTATATTGATTTCTAAAATAATTCAAATGATAAACCTAGACAGTTTTTCCGAACTGGCGAAATTCACCTTTGAATGTTTAAACTTTTCAGGTGGAGCGATCGTTTCCATAGTTAAAAACAGTGGTGGCTGCATGGAATTGTATTGGTGGTGCCAGTAAGTGATGCGACGTCAGTAAATAAACATCGATTTTCAAATTAAATAAAACATCCGTCAAACCACTGATATTTTTAACACTGTTATGATGTTTTAAAGTAGGTAATTCTAAAATAAAATTCGTGAGCAAAAAATTTAATTTTACAGCAGACCATGTTATTGGGTTAGAAGAAGATTAAACTGAAACAAACTAAAAATAATAAGAACAAATAAATACTCAGGCTGAAGGCCCGAGCGCCTACAGAAATCTCAGAGGCCGCAGCTTCCCAAAGTCGCTGAAGGTTGGTCACAGGAAGAAGAGGGGTGTTTCTCAGTCGCTTTATCTCCATGTGCGAAACACAACATGACATTACATGTACGAAACACCAGGGCATCGGGGTCATCCTAAGGCATAGGTCTGCGCGATGAAGATATATGTACAATAGTGCACTCTAGTGAGAGAACGTGAACTTCAGTCACTTCGCTTGTAAGTACCAAGAAAACTATTTTGAAGAAACAATATCAATTGTGGTGAAATTTTTTCCTTCCTTTTGCTGGTGGTGCCAGCACACAGGTAATTAGTTTCAAGCCGCCACAAAGGATAAAAATCCTCTGAGGACGGCAATGCACAAGATAAATTGAGTTCATTGAGTTGACAGCCGTCGCTGGTAGTCGTCGCGTTCGGACGTGTTTTTGGAAGTAATTCGCGCGGTAAAAGTGAAAGGCCATGGGTTGCGACTTAGCGGTTTACCGCGCCCGGGTGGGCATCTGGGCAGGGCGCTCGCGTGTTTTCCGGGTGGCGAGGGGGCAAGTGGTCCGCGTGTTGTCCGGCGACGCGGTTTTGGCGCTCAAAGGTAGTTCTGCGCCACTCTCCTTGTCATCAGGCTGAGCAAAACTTAAATTTGCTGTTGAATCGTCGGCACTCACGCCCTGGGTAAATGTGATCGGAAGCGAGAGGTGCGACCGCGGAGACTTGGAAGGAATTGACAGAAGCACAGCAGTGCATTAGGAAACTGAGCTTCAAGATCCAGAGTTGGAAAAGCAAAGTGTCTGGAGCAATCAACGCATCCGAACACTGAAGGAAATAACACCATAATTGATGAAGAGCCCACAAGAACAAGGTCAAAGTGCTCGAGATTCGATGCTGCGCCACAGCGGAGGTGTTTGTAAGAGGAAAGGAGCCGACGTTTCGTTCTTTCCAGGGATAAACGTTGTACAAATGAAATCCGTCGGAAAGAGCGGAAGTTAACGAAGTTGTGAAGTCATCCTTGTGCATGGGCACAATATCGGAAGAGGTAATCCATTCGACATCGTAACCAGTGCGTAGAATTAGGCCGTGCTCTGAAAGCAAATTCTAAAAGGCGCGAATTGTTCTGTCAGGTGATGCAACGCCGAGATGCAAGCATCGGCGACATGGCAAATTAATCAAGGGTTACGGCCTGCGGAAAGATCGATGGTTTTTCGCAGACCAAACCACTTCATTGGGACAAGAGACCTCGCACGGGACGGTCTGGTACCCAAATTTCGCGGTGCATGGAAGTTGCTGCCTGCATGACGAGGCTGGTCTTAGGCCACGCCGTGAGCTATGACTGCGCGCGAGGAAGGCTGAGGCATTGGTGTGCCATGAGGGGAGGCGGTGACAGTGGCGGGCAGAGGAGGAGACGACGACGGCGGCGGCGGCGGCGGCGCATTAGACGGCGGCGGCGGAGACGATTACGATGGCGGAGATGATGACGATTAAAGGGCACATGTGACGACGACGGTTGTGCGGAGCTGATTTATGGCGGCGACGACGGCGGCGGCGGCGGCGAGCCGGAGGCGACGGCGGCGGCAGAGACGATTTATGAAGTTGCAGCTTGGGATCCGCATCTCGAGTACACTTTCAGGTGAGGAAGGATTCATTAGGTTGTTGCAGGTGAACTGTCGTAGTATAACCACAAAGAAGAGTTTGAATCTAATGATGCCTGTGATCCCGACATAGTGATAGGGACTGAGTCGCTGTTCAGAAATCGAATCCTCGAAATTTTTCATCTGATTACAAGATTTTAGGAGGGAGAAATAGTAGGAGGTGGCGGTGTTCTTTATTTGCGCCAAAGCAGACATAAATATTAGTTAGATTTGGTTAGTACAGATTTTGAAATGATGGGAATAGAAATTACTACTCAGGAACCGTGTTAGAAATTATTACAGTGTCACCGGGTGATTTGGCTACGAAATTCCTAAACATATCATACAAAGAACGGGAAATGAAAACATTTCATCCTATTGTTATCGGAGGAGACTTGAAGACTAGCAACTTTGGGAGGGAGCCGTGAGCGAGGCGAAAGTCCAAACACTTGTTAACAGACTAGTTTGGGATAGGGATTAGCTCCAGGTAAATGGCAGCGACGCGGCAGGACGCGGTTTTGATGTTTACTCAATTAGCCGAAAGATCTTCATATCTTGTAGTCGTTGAGGGAATTAGTGATCAGCAAAAGCGGTTCTTCTTGATTTGTATGGTAAATATTTCAAGGAAATGTATTATGATGGAACGAAAGTGCGCAGTTCAAGAAAGCAAACGTAGAGGGGCTTCATGAGTTTCTTAGAGAAAATACAACAAATTTTCTGAGATTTAGAAGGAGTAAGGGAAGAGATATGTGCGCATTTAAAGATATTATAGACGTGCTTTTGTAAAAAGTTCGTACTACGGAAACTCAAATAATCTGATCCTAGAATATTATAATTCAAAAAATTAAAGGAATGAAGAGGATAACGAGAAATGCATTAAAACCGAAAACGTGTGTACTGAGACATAATATTTTTAGAAATTGTCTGGAAAGCATCTAGGAGCGATAAGAAAAAATTGCCTAGAGACGATGAAAAATATCTTCAGACGAAAGGGAATAACTGGTCAGGATTTTACAAAATATGTCCGTAGAAGAAAGGGAAACAAAGAGTATATCCTAATGTTCGGGAACATCAAACACACTCATCACAGGCGATTGGGCAAAGCTGAAACGCATTTAATAGGTATTTCAGTTCGATTTCAAAAGCACATGAACCATCCACTTATTCAAAGGTATTCGGTTACAAATCAATTTAATATTGAAGTAAACGTTCTACGTAATAGCAAATTTATGAAAATGGTAAGTCAAGGGGTCCAGACGATACTTACGGATATAATTAAACTAGAGGAGGACATACTGCAATTTAATTGAATATTTCACGTGTCTATGAACAATTCAAAGTACCTGAAGATTGAAATTAGCTTTAGAAAATTGTTAATCTTTTAAAAGTGGGGACAAACTATACTAAGTAATTATAGGCTGGTAAGTCTTTACGTCAGTGGTCTGCAAACTTATGAGCATCTAGTTGCGAGACAATAATACAAGAGTGGGAAGTCAAAAATGCCTTATCATGGCCAACACGGATTTAGGGACTAATTATTCATGCGAAAGTCAGGTAGTAACGCCATTTCAGGACCTAGCAGATGAAATCGATGCGGCGGGAGAGTAGACGCAGTAGTTATAGATTTTGCCAAAGCGTTCGATGTTGTTCCACACGACCGACTTGTTCAGAAATTCAATAAATTCAGGCATCGATCCCAGGGCGGTGGCGGATTAGCGAGTTTCGCGTGACAGGAAACTGCAGAAAGTCCGAATTGGCAAGAGTTATTCCCGCAAGCGTTAGCGTCAGGAATACCGCAAGGAGCACATTGGACCTCTTCTATTTCTAGTAGCGTTCATTAATGATTTGCCAGCGCAATTAATTTCAAATGTTCGGCTATTTGCAGACGATTGCATAACATACGTGCATTATAAATTCGTTGAAAGACGATGAAAATATGTTGCAACGGATCTTTGATGGCTTATCTTGCATTGGGCGGAAAATAATGGTAGGACTATACAGTTCTAAAAGCAAATCTATCACTTTTGCAGAGGTCACAATTACAGCGTAACAAATTACCATTCGCATAACGACATTATTCTGAGAGTTTCTTCGTATACTCTAGGTATCGCATTTCGATAGTAATAAGCTGGAAATCAATAGATTTTGGTTGTAGGGAAAGCGTGGAGATCTCTTCATTTTGTAATGCGTATCTTAAAAAAAGAGTAAGAAAACGGCGAAGGAAATTGCTTACTTGTCGCTTGTTCGTCCGATAATGGAATATGGAGCAATGGTTGGATCCGCACAAAATATGCAGTGTATGAATTTGGAAAGGATTCAGCGAGAAGCAGCTAATTACTTTCAGACAAGAAAAGGATAGGTGGGATTCACTCGAAAACAGGCGAACATTGGCAAGATTTCCTTTGCGCCTTGTATAAAGCTTATAGCGGTCATCCAGCTTGGAAAAATTAAAACGGCGGCCAAATTTTCCTACGTACATCGGTAGAGGTGACTGTTATGCACAAATAAACTTAAGACCGCAGAGAACGGATGTCGGAATTTTCTTTACAAATAGAACGATAAGAGATTGAATAGGGACGTCAAAATCCCTTTGAACCCTTCTCCTCGAAGCGTTCAACAATTTAGGAAAGTAATTTAGGTATTTCTAAGTTTGAGGTAGTTAACTAGGGAATATTGTTATGGCAGTATGGAAGTGAAGTGAAGTGTTGTGCAGTGTAGATAGAGAAATAATGAAGGTGTTTTTTAGTGTAATAGTGAAGGAAATGAAGTGAAGTGTAGGCAAGTGCAGGTGGTTCTATTGTTTAAGCACTCAGTGCTGTTTTAGATTGACGTTTCTTTTATCTTTAGGTAATTTAATGTTTGTTTCCAAGATTCACCAGTTTTTATATTATTATTATTATTATTATTATTAATACATATTACTATTATTATTACTAAGTATTATTATTACTATTATTATTACTGTTATTATTATTATTATTACTGTTATTATTATTACTATTATTATTATTATTTTAGTACATATCAACATTATTATGTTATTTGCATGAAAATTAATATTCATTTATGTAATTAATTGCCACCGGTTACAATCACTGCAGTTTAAATAAATTTATCTTTATCTTATCTTATTACTATCAATTGAATCTGATCTTATGCGTCGCTAAAAATTTGATGATTTAATAAAAGAATTTGCTCGTCAAAAGTGTAGAAAGAAGATGTTTTAAATGAGTTATATTTTCTATATCTACTATACATACGAATAGTCAAGTAAAACTAAAAGTATTAACTAATGAGTATTTATTGATTGATAAATGAATTCCATAAATATTGTATTATTTTTTTAAAATTATATTGCAATTTGTCATACATTTATAAACAAAATGATAAATATATTTAGATATATTTAATTAAAAATTACATAATATATACATTGGGGGGAAATAAATGATCAATGAGGCCTCAAAATCTTTACTGCTTAGAGCCCCGCAGTCTGGTGATTCGGGCTCCACAGAGCTGCGTATGAAGTATATACGCTACCATTATGACGTCAGTGTAGTGATGGTAAGGTCCCAACGGACGAAATAAAACAGGCTGATATCCTTCAAACGCAGTTCTGTGAAACCGTAGTATAAAGATTAGCGTACACACTCCGGAACGTTGAAGCAAATCGAAAGAGACATCGATATCAATAACGGGTGAAATTGAGAATGAGTTTTTGCGCGTTTCTAGGTCGAAAACGTATAAACTGCATTGGAAAAAGTTCAAATTGTGGCAGAGCATAAATATTTTTCATTGGGATTACAGTTTACAGAGCCAAACATATTGAAAACAATAAAATTTGAAGAACATGGTACTATGAAAATGAAAACTACAAATTACAAAAGGAATAAGAATCACGAAGAAACGAACAAAGAATGTTGAAATAAAATATATAACTGATATAAAATTATATTTTGTTAATCTTGAAAATAAAATTTATAATTATTGAGAATATATGTAGTTCAAACCGATAACAAATAAATAGAAAAAAAGGACCATATGTATTACATTTGTAAAACCTGAATAACATTTCTTTCCGTTCATGTTCTATACTATGGTTGCCATAATGGCGGGGTGAAGTAAACGGTCTCCAAAAGACGGCGGAAAGATATTCAGACGCACCTAACATATATTGTCTTGCTCAGGCTTAATCTTGCTCTTCACAGTTTGTTTCAAGCATTGTGTAATGCCAATTGTCTTTATAACGTTAAGTACTTTGCCTCCATTTTTACAAATTCCACAAATGAACCGCAGCTTGGATAAATAGTGAAAAACACGATTCCCGAAAGTGTGCACCACACATTGGAACTACTACGAAACGAAACAGTAAAAGAACATAAAGACGGTATTTTAGGCTGTTTGAATATAGTATGGATTATCCTCATCTATGGACAGTCACATTCCAAGCTCAAGATTTCACTAACGTCCTTAGGGAATTTGAATTTAATTTTACTTGAAACCTTTAGCGAAGTTTTGTTAATTGCTTACGTACTGTTTGACATTCTGCAAACCAAAAGTCGATGTTAGTTTCTGTACGACCAAATTATGTGAAACTAAATCATTTCTTAGGCAGAAAAAGAAATGAATTTGACTTCGTATGGGCGATGTGTTGAACAATTACGAAGCAATCAGAAGAAAAGACGCCGCTGTAACGACTGTAATTGACACAATTTTATGTACTATATTGTAAAATGAACGACATATTACATGCGGTTTTTCAACAACCAAACAAACAAAATCAATACCGTCTGTTCTATTACCTGAACGTCTCCAGTCTGCTGCAACTATCAGTTCGTGATTCGTCATCCAATACATTCAATCTATTTAATCTTGCTGATGCAGCGCCTCACAAATAATCTCTAGATAATTGTCTTCTAAAATCTTTCCTGACTTTATTCAAATTAGAATGGTGAAAACATTATCAGATAACTTTATGGCCCGGATCGACTCAACCCTCATAAACTATGGACTTTTTGCTGAATAGGATGGGCAGATAAGAAATTTAAATTTCATCCGGAAGAGCAACTCTTCCTATACCAATTAAAATTATCTTATCCTCCTTCAATATAATGGTAATATAAAGGAAATTTAAAGAGTTAACTGATTTTTCCACCGTTAACCGAATTGCTGGATCATATGAGTTGTAAACCGTTAAAATGCCCTTCATGTTATCCTTATGTATTATGATTAATATATCATCTACGTATCCTTATAAAAGAACGGGTTATGACGCGGTATAATTGGTTAATTATAATTAATGTGGTTAATTATAATTAACCACAATTACTTACATATAAATAATTGTGAATAATAAATGATTTTCATAAAAACTTTGATACTTTTTTTGTGTCGGACTTTAATATTTCATAAGTGAACTTAGAATATTTTCGGGGTGGAGTTACAAGATTTGACTTAGAAATCTCTACCAGTGAACTGTGAATCACAGGTTAGATCATAGAAAATATTAAAGGGATATTATTCCGACTTGAAAAAGTAACTCAGTTTGATATATGCACACCTGAGGCGCAAGACGAATATATAGACAGTGCTTGTGAAGTGGTTGAGGAAGTTTCGACTTGGCTGCTGATCATCGTGGGACTTCAACAAGAAGGAAGATTGGTCTACCCTACGTGGCGACATCGAGCGACGCGCGCGAAGAGGCAAGAAAGGATAAAAGGTCTCTAACACCGTTATTTCCATTACGAGAAAATAATATGACCTAACAATAACTTGTAATATTCAATGGTAGTCTTGATAAATTTGGAATCTAATAAAAATAATTCATAGTTTGGTAAAGCAGAGCTGATTCTTATTTGCCATTACGTTCAACCTAGAGTAGACATTTTAGGAATTATTTTCACATTCCTCGCCACTCTGCATGGATGGCAATTGAGTAATAGGTGGCGGAGAAAGTAGTAACAATTATTTAATAAGAACCAGTCGACTGAGCTAGCGGGATTTACATTTATTTGTAATATATCCAAAGACGGTAATAGATAATCAGGAATTTAAGTGCAACCTTTCCTGGAGGCCCAAATTATTTATAAATTCGAAATTGTTTACGGATTACATTTGCAGTAGTAATTTTTGGAAACGTTTATTACTTTTCCATTTTTTCCAATTTCAGGACGTAGCATGTTTAATTGTGAAAAAGGGCTGTATGGAAAAAATTTGAACCTCAGGCTTTATTAGGGAATTATTTCACGTCTTAGCACCAGCAATTTGCGATATCTTGCGCATGCGCAAATGTACAAAGTTTTTATTTAATCTTTAATGACATTTCTTCTTTCTGGTAGTAATTCACTTGACATAACCAATAAATCACCAGCGCAATTTTCACTGATACTTTTATTTTATTTATTTACGTCAAAACAGTTAAAACTGTATGACGCTATGGGGACAAGTGAATTTGTGCAAGCCAAAATTTGTGATACTCTACACTCGTTATATACTTCTTTGAATTAAAAATTCCTATGTAATAAAGTCTATTTTCAAGGATAATTAAGCAATACATTTTGACTCTTATCCATGATGTCCTTTGTCCAGAATAATATTTCCTGTCATGATAACATGGAACGATATCATCGTTTCTTGCGAAGCCTTTACTAATGCATCCAATTAATTAAAAATGACGATGATTTAGGCAATTGAAAATCAGAGTCTAGCAGTGGCACTTATTAAACCTTAATCAAATATGTTAGCCACACACGAAAAGAGTGCGACAAGAGAGAGGGTTTTGCTTGGTTCTGCATCAAATATCTTGCGTAAATAGGAAGTTGTGGTTTGTTGACACCGGATGCTGAAGCATCCGGTGTCGGGCCCACGGGGTGTGATACCGCCAAGGTCGCGTCCTGTGTCGTAACAGCGGAAGGTCGCTGAAGCCGTCTCCGTGTCGTCACACACACAGCTGGACGTGCCTTGCCTGTCTACCAACCCTGAAAAAGACTTGGCGACTAGGGGAGGAGAAGGAGGAGACGGGTGGAGGCCCTGCCTGGCGGTGACGTATGGTGAATGAGAAGTCGAACACAGAATGTGGTAGGAACATATGTACTTATTGTTGCCGAACATATTAAATACCACAGATACACATTGGTGAAATGTAAATCAATTTTTACATTACGAATGTCTGCGCTAGCGATGAACTTTCTTCTCTCGTTCTTCCATTCCCCTCTTCCTCTTTCTTGTCTCATCATGGATGTTGTGGAGCCTAAGCTCCGTCATCTTCGTGAGGTGTGATGTTTGGAGACGGAGAGCTTGACTCATCTTCCAGATGAAGGGTCATGCGTTTCCGCAGCTGCTTTTTCTGAGACGGTTTGAATTTTGTGTCGATTTTTTAATCTTGCAGGCGGCCGATCCATAACCTCAAGAATCTCTCAGTATGCGGCCGAAAACGGACAGATCATACATGGTCTTTTTCTTTTCATCGTTGAAATTATAGGTTTGCTCTGACGAAGTCGCTTGCAGTGTCCCACAGATTAGGATTTTCCACGCACTGTTCTTTTCCTAGCAGACGGATAGTGGAGAGATTGTCTGCGGCCTTCGCGGACGTTGATTCACAACTCTGGCTGCCTCGCTTCCTTCCACTCCGCTGCTCGAAGAGGCGTCTTCGTAGGCGAGCCCTCGCGGCAGTGATTTTCGCTTCACGTCTTACGACTGAATGAAGAGTGAGATACGTGCATATTTTTCACTTCACAACAACGGACAGACGTCCGTTCTATAGGCGGGAGTATTTTCGTTCGGGGAGGTGAGGGAATCACGGCCGGATGCGGTCCACGCGTTGCTGCAGAGCCGTCTTGTGCAGCGGATTGTAGAATGCCGACTGACAATTTCAATGGATTAAGGCACATCTGCATGCATGGAAACGGAGTGTCGTAAATAGCCCGGTTCACAAGGTGTCTTTTGCGGTCTGTTCATCGTGAAGATGACGCGCGGTGATGGCAATGTCAGTCGCCATGTCGGAGATAGCTTTCCACAGTTTCACGGTTTTACCCTCTTATTCCCCCGAGGCGGCGATGGCGACACCTGGAGGTTTTCCCAGAAGATCTTGACTGCTGCGCTTTCATCCGCTTTCGTCGCCCATGACGATGTTTCTTCACAGAGGAGTGTCGTCACGTCTTGCCGTGTTGACGGTTGTATTTAGTCAAAAGATATCACGCCGAGTTATGACATTGCAAAATGCTCCCCCACCTTTTTCTCTACCTTCTTAGACCACAAATGAAGGAAAGCTGCCATTTTGCGTACTGCATGACATCATAACAGATAGAGTGAAATCCTACTCTACAACCCTGCCTAGAACGAACGTACCGCTGAAGGAGCGGACGGACGCGTACATTACATGATGCGGAAAATGACCCCAGGGTAAACTTGAAAATTTATCGAGCCAGTAGCGCTTGTCGTCCGCCACACACAACGAACGCTTGTTTTGCACAAAAGAATAATTTGATGGTTTTTGAGCGTATGCAACATATTTTATCTATTCTAATGCGATTATTAAATAAACACTCCAGGTAATTTTCGAATTTGTATTTTTGACAATCAACGCTGCACTCCTTTGTTCTCGGAAACGCTCCTTTCGAGAGCGGGTGAGAAAAGGAGTACATTTTGGTCGCAAACCTACGGGAATTGAACCATGATCATCATTATCTGTCCTGAAGAGTCCCAGTACTTTTCTATTGCGGTGTGGTGGAAACGTATTATCGGGAGGAAAGCAGGGACGTGTCGACCATCTCTGACACCGATTCATCTCAGCGTACCGTTCGTTGGAGGTAGAGAAATGAATGAACCGGTGTCCATGTACAGAAGGTGAAGCCTGCGAAGGTGTCTTTATGATATTTATAAAAGATTTCATACATTCTAAATTTTGAAATTTCTAGTATGCAAAAGCCTAAATAAATGGGCTTAAAGAGCTACGCTTCTGTTTTTAGCAACTCGATGATCATGAGATTTCCATTCACGGTGACTTCCTACGGTGAGGATCCGCGATAAGTCTCCTGCCCACATCTCCCACTCCATCTGTTCACGATATAAATGCGATGATAATTACGCACGTCCTCCATCGACTTTCCGTAAATGGAGTTGTTCTATTAATTTAAAAATTTATCTTCAAAATCGGAGGACGCGCGCTGCAGCCGTGAATTGTTAAGGTCCGTAAGTGGTGTCATGGACTCTGGGTTGAATGAAAGAATGCGATGAATTTTGATGAGTTGTACTCCCAACTCTATGGTCTGGAATTAAATTTGAATAAGGAGTGACGTAACGACGTTTGGGCAACAGCGTCGCCACAATTTGGCTTGCCTGCTTTTCGTGTCGGGGGCACCCGTGTTTCAGGACAAGGAGGCAAGTCGCTGAATCGATCGTGAATTTCGTCTGAATGTCGAGATCGACTTCTGAGAACGTGTATCCGTGATCTGTCTGAGCGACCGCCAGCTTCAAGTCGAAAGCAAATTTCAGTATCCGACAACTATTTAAAACCGTCCTGTGCGCAGTGGATGACGCATACTAAAACCATTCAAATTACTTGCATCTATTGTATGATAGATAAGATTCCCATTCGTTGATTGAAGGAATCTCCTACGTGTGCGTGATTGGTTTCACCATGGCGCCTGACCTCACCCGTAATGAGTCCCCTGATACCTTTCGAAAAAGAGAACCATGTCAACATCTGTGAAGCCCAAGCGTGACGCCGGTTGTTTGTGGTGCATGGCGTCCACCGAGAGCCCGGGAGCGGTGTAATAAAACGCAGGATCGAGACCGTACACCTCCCAGCACAAATTTCTAAAAGTTTCAAAAACGTTTATGAGCAACAACACGTCGATTTTCTAAGCACAAATCGAAGTACTCACCTAAATTTCGAATGGAGAGCGTCCCACACGGCCAGCGCGTGAGCGCACCCAAGTCCGAGATCAGCTGTGTTTGTGAGGTGACTGAAAAGGCCTCGTGGGGGCAAAGACGTTTTTCCTTGTCATGCAATTGACATAGTCGTAGAGGAAAACGCCTTCCTTCAAAAGTTGTTAGCAAAGAGGCATCGTCGGGAAATCCCGCCTAGTAAATTTCAAATTTGAACGGGGAAGGATTGACTTAAACTGTCCAGTCCTGCTCCTAAAAGGATTGACCTGCAACCGTCCAGTCGTGTCTTCTAAAACTAAATGAATCAAAACGGTCAATTCTGGCCCCTCGATTCTCTGGGAAAGGGACATGTCAACTTCTCGTGATTACGTGGAATGGCGCTCAGCCGATCGTAGCCACTCGTCTGCCCAGGTGAAGGAGAATATGCCAGTCGCACCACTTCCGTTATGCATCAGACTGAATGTGTTTCGGAGCCTGAAGTTGATGTTGCAATTTGATGAGCTGCTCCACGAAAATGACTTGTAAAATGTAGTAGTGGTCCCAACGAACGGAATTCGGAAGAAAAGGACCCTTGCAAATGTAAATAGTCGGTGGAATTCTTGAAAAGCAATTTCTGTCTTCTCTGCGCAATGAAGAGAGAAACTGATGATTCAAAGGAATTGTTATTCAGGCCAAGACCATCGTTAAATGTCTGACTGCTTCATTTGGCGACGCCAAAAAATCTGCGATATAATTAGTTCTTTGGAGCGTGATTCATGAATATCGTGCAGCCACCACTTGAATACAAACCGAAAAGGTCTCGTGAATTTGATAAGCCTGAAGGTAGGATTCGCTCGGCGATGGCTCACACGAAGAGACGGGAACGGTGAGCGCCTCAAAATCAACATACACCGCAATCGGGCATCTGTTGTTTTTCAGGATTTTTGAAGTGCATGAATCGTTCTTCTGAAGAAGAAGAAGACGGCAACGTCAAACGTGCTGGCGACACGGAACTGCAATCTAGCATGTGAGCATCAAGTTTCTGCTGTGTTCGAAATACATTCAAACACCGTTCGCAAGCGAAAATCCTATGTTCGTTTGTATTGGGTTGACTACTCACCAACCTGCTCAATTTTTTTTATCCAAACAGTGACTCACACCATTTGATACATATAACAGCATATTGAAATGGTTCTCTTTCTTTTTGTCCGCAAAGTGCACAGGACCTACAACGTCCTACGTTTTCTTTTCAGAACGCCAACCGAGATTAAAAACATGAAATGAATAGCTAGAATTTTGTCTCTCAAAACGTTTAATATTGTGAACAGACATTGGCCAGGAGATGTCTTGCAAATCGAGATCAGATTCTAGTTCGTCAAAAGTAGACTGATACGTGGTGGTACGTTCTAGTCTCACTCTTATATTCCTAGTATTCCCTCGACTGAGACGCTTGTGAAAGACTCCACATGCGAGGGCCTACAGGAAGCATTTCTCATCCCGATTATGTATATTAATAACAGCGTGGCGACGAGCAATGCTATCGGGGTGCGGAAGATATGAAGATCCACTGTGAGCGATAGGCTCAAAAAGATGAATATGAACATGAAGGGCGACAATTTCGTATAGTGCTTTTCCACTATCTCGTTCCTGAAACTCATCGAATTTGGAATTGATTGGATCAACAATACGTTGAAAAAAATTCTCCGATATTATCACTTTGAGCCACCACAGCTGCGTGAGCGTTCAGAAAGATTGGTTGTATCTCTCCGACAATTTCTTGCGTCACGGGATAATTTCGCTCAATTATGAAACGACATTCGAGTTGCGCAAATATTTTGAAGCTAGGACTTGATGGAGAGAACAGTTCAAACAACTTGAGTTGGAACGGAACTTGACAACGATTGAGAAATGTGAGGGGATCGATGTCATTTAAAGAATTAGCAATGATACCACGGTGCACCCGACTGTTTAAAGACCGCACGACGTCCGTCCATTGGAGAGCATTAGCAATGACACGTTGTTGTGTCGGTTATTGCTGTTGTCGGTGATCTATAGAAAAAAAATGCGTTTGAAAAAATGAATGTCTATTCAGCGAGAACACACCACTATAAAAGCATTGTGAGATTTACCGTTATCATGAACTTGACGAATCGCAGGTGATGGAGATGTCGCCAGCGGTGGCGTCGATTTTGATGTTGACGGTCGAAGCACAGACTCACGCTGCTCGCGGTTGTACCGTCTCATCAATTTTTTTTCATCTGAAGAAAAAAATAAAATTTTCATTAAAATTTGGAGAAAAAACATTTGAAATAAGGAACATTTTTACTAAAAAATTATTAGAACAATATTTACCGTTTATGACTTGAGTAGTGACAGCCAAAGAATAGATCCGTCCGCTACGCACGTAGGTATTATGCCACAGATGTGCACAGTCATGTCTCAATGAAGAATGATGAGCGTGTCACTAGACTGGGTGTAAGTCGTTTAACTAATAAGGAGTGATGTGGTGGTGGTAAGGACACATACGTTTATGGAAACAGTGAGTTATAATGAGGGAAACGGAAATCGTTATGGAAAGGAAATCCACATTCGCCGCAGCAGTGTTGGGAAGCGAGCGGAAGGAAGAGCACCGAAGGAAGCGGCAAATTAACCACAACGTCCGTCAGAAGCGTTAATGAAGTCGCGAAGGACACGGAAGAAGCGGTTCACCACCAAGGAAATCGTTTGGAATCAGCTGGGGAAACACTTAATCGCACATTCGGAAGACGTTGAAAGAATAACGTCTTTTTTAAATTTAAATTTAAATGCAAAACGTTGGAAACCATTTCCGCAGTAATAGCATATACAAAAGCGCTGCTCTCAACATGAAAAATGACTTTGTTGGTGATACTGTTGCTGCTGCTGTTGCTACCGTTCTACGAAGACCACTAAGACTTACAGACATAATGGCCACTATTCGAGAAATCGGAGGAGAAGCTGCTGCCGTGGCAATTCCGTCGACATCGTCAATGTCGAAGAAGCGGAAGGCATCGTAAGTACTTGATTTTTAATTTTTTTTTCATTTTCTACAATCTTCCTTTTTTAATTTTTAATAGTGTGAACGAGCAGACTAGAATGGAGATGTTAGAGAGGAGGATGATGGGCGCGTATGTGGCATCCATCGGTTTGTCATCGATGCTCGATGACGATGAGGATGATATCGTATAGCGTTGGTGACCACGCAATTCGTCAGCGGCGAATCATCTTCATCATCATCAGGGGCAACAATACGCGTGAGCGAAGCCACGGCGCCGCGTCTGGTTGCCGATCCCTCATGCTTTCCCTCATGCCCGTCTTTTCGGGATTTTAAAGCTATGTGTTGTCGGGTGTGGAACGAAAAGCCGTTTTCCTTTTGCGTCATTGACAAGACACGGTCGGTAAAAAAGGGAAAATAGCGTGCTGGATTCAATTGCTTTATCGAAGTCCAATCATCTATATAATATCGTATTTCTTTTCATCCATCACAGTCGCAATATGGCGTATCTGCGACAACATAGATATCGAACAGGGAAGGGCTTTATCGGTCGTATCATTAATACGGTTATCGATGCACTTCTCTTTGAGTTACACATTCCCAGTGGCTATCAGTTTTGCGGACCGGGAACGCGACTCAGCGAACGCTTAGAGAGAGGTGATGTGGGCATCAATCCCCTAGTTCGAGCGTGCAGGACGCACGACATTGCTTACCACGAACACAAAGATGGCGAAGAACGAAAAAGAGCAGACATGGAACTAGCGAAGCGAGCGTGGGAGAGGGTCGAGTCGAGTGACGCAAGTATCGGCGAAAGAGCAGCGGCGCTCGGTGACGGGTGTGCTGAAACTAAAATCTAAATTAGGAGGAGGCGTGAAAAGAGGAAGGGTGATGAAAAATTCAAAAAGAAGACTACAAGGAAGAAGAAGAGGAAGTCGGGAGCAACGTGAAAATAAACAAAGGCTCCATAATGAAATAAAAGTGTTACAACAAAGCGGGCAAACAAAAGACACTCTTCACACGAAAGCGAAACGCTTTCAGCAGACAGAGAAAGCGAGTTCGTCACGACGTAAACGCGCCACACAACCGTTCTCCTCTTTCTATTCCACCCCATCCTACTACTCCACAAGAAAGATTGAAAGTCGAAGTGGTAAAGACACGATCGATTATTCGAAATAAACTCAAAGCGCTCCGCCGATTTCAATCAAACCGCGACGACTTCCTTAAGACCGATCTCACCACCCCGATGAAGAACGCATTCACAGAAGGAACGAAAAAGACGCCATTATTATTATCCGCCCCAGGAAAAAAAGGCGTTGACAGGGGCGTGAACACGGAGAATAAGGCAGAGGAAGAGGACATCAACGCTTCATCCTCCTCCTCCGGCCCGCTCGTTTTTAACATTGATGATTCTCACCAAGAAGAAGCGGACGAAACTTTACAAAATTTAACGCGTTCGCCTAGAAAAACAGCAGCGATTCCGCTTTCAATTCCACAGATCCTTCGTGGATGCAATATCTTCGCACGCTCCCGCAACAGGAAGGCGCTGCTGTAGTTTCCGGACCTCATTTCAGTTCTCATTCCAGCAGCGGTGAGAGAACGCTCTACATCGGCCGTTCTAAAATGAAAATACACGACGCCGGGTACATTGTCGTTGGTAAAGAAAATTACGAAGCGCGCTTCGGCCTCCTCGAATTAATTATCAAAAAAGAACCGAATCTCGCAGTTGTGCAAGCGAGAGACTGGAATGATTATAAGAATATTCTCCGGCACTCATACGCCCACAGAGGATATAATAGGAACGGTAATATACGGACCGACAACCGGTGGAAATATAATCATGTATTTGCTTCACTATTTCCCTCTCCTGCTCCTCGTGCCTTAAGAGCAAATACGACGATGCAGCGAAAAGGGACAACACGAAATCGGAAAAAAGCGGGAAAAGGTCTTCGCTTCGTGACCCCTCCTGACTATAAATACTGGCGTGACCCCAAGCTTGTGCTCCGGGGGCTGTAAGGCTCCGACTCTTACTCGCGTCGAAGGAAGCCGGAAACAATGGACACGACGGGGAATAGAAATAGAGAACGAACTGCGAGATGCTGGTATTTTTGTGTAGACAGCTGGTGAATCATGAAGAGAAAGAACGCTACTTGGAGCGTGCGAGAAGGGTTAACGAGAGAAATACACGCGCCAGCTCGTGGTCGTTACAGTAGACGACGAGTGATTACGAAAGGGTTCGACGACCTATGGCAGGAGGATTTGGTGGAGATGCACCAGTTCGCGAAATCGAATCGGGGCATGCGATTCATTTTGACCATGATCGATGTCTACTCCGAGTACGCTTGGGCGGAAGCGCTTAAGAAAAAGACGGGGGAGGGAGTCGCGAAGGCCTTTACGCACATTCTCAAACGCGCGCGGCCCAGATAGCCTACGCTCTTACAAACGGACGTCGGTACTGAATTTTACAACAGCACTGTTGCCAAGTGCTTCCGCGCGCGTGGCATTTGTCATTATTCTACGTTTTCCAGCATCAAGGCAGCTGTCGTTGAACGTTTCAATCGCACTCTCAAAGAACGCGTGTGGAGGCGTTTCTCCGCTGAGGGCACACGTCGCTGGACGCGCATGCTTCCCTCGCTTATCGAGGAGTACAATAACACAAAACAGAACGATCGGCATGAAACCGAAAGACGTGAAGAACAACAGATTAATGGAGACGGTTTACGCCAACGTGAAAAGTATCGACAAGCGACAATTGAAAAAATTTCCCTTTGGTGACCTCGTCCGCGTGAGCAGTACAAGAGCTCACCGTTCCGGAAGGGCTACGAACTGCGGTGGGGCACCGAACTCGCATTCATCTTTCCGTTCCCATCACGTATTCGCTCGTCGACCTTCACGGCAAAGCGATTACGGGCTGATTCTACGCTCAAGAACCGCAACGCACACGATTTCCACAAGAGTACTTGGTGGAGTGCGTCGTTCGCAAAAATATCCGCCTCGTAATCCGCCTCGTAAAATGGCGCGGTTTCGACGCCCGACACAATTCGTGCGTACACGAACGTGACATGGTTACATAAGAAACGGAAGCGACAGCTTCCTCTCCGTACGCAAGAAATGACCTTGTTAGAAACGACTACAACACTCCACGGAAACAGGATGTGGCCACACACATGAAACAGGATGTGGCTCAGCATGACTTCTACGATATATTCCGAGTGTTCTTTCGTTCTAAATCAGTCACTTGAGAACGTTGTATGCGTGCAGATGTCCCATTGTGATTTTGTTTGCTGCATTATGTGGAGTTTCTTTGATTCTTTTTATCCTCGGTTGAAACATTCTCGCACTCTAAACACGCGAGAGTGTGAAGAGGAGGAGCGTCTGTGGGATGAAGACGTTCCCATCTCGACCGTCGACGCCACCAACACCGACGAGGTGCGAACCTCGGACAAGGACATCATTTCAACCAATGTCATCACCACCACCGCCAACAATTCTTCTTTTTCCTTCGAACACCCCCTTCCGGACACTTCGTCTTCTTTTTCATACGAATCGCCACCGCCGCCGACTCCACCGTCTCGCCACCGCGAACGGAAAATGACAAACCTTCTATAAACCGCACCTTTCTTCCCCACGTAACACTTAAAAACGTTGACTGTGCTACGCACACCGAGCAACATTCATAATACATCAAAGTATAAAATACGCACGTTCACCTTTCAACCGCCCTGTGAACTCGAAGAACTGAACACGTGCGATCGACGCTCCGCAAATTGGCTGCAAAGTCACCACCACCGTACGCCGTGGCACTGTGGAAACATTCCGTACAGATGTAGGCACGAAGCGATTCGCAGAGCTGTGGACGGAATTGACAAAATATTTGTCATAGGAGGAACGAAGTCAGATTGGTCACGAGAGTACGTGCATTATGTGGTCGACTTAGTGTTTAAATGTCCATCGCTCGACGTGTATAAAAATCTACATTGAACTCTATAATGCACATGTTACGTGGCGTCTTGTCTTATCGATGCTCGAGGGAAAAGGTACACTCCAAGTTCTGGCTTTAATGTATTGGCTCGCCACTTATCGACCAGAATTAATTGACAACACCGAAGCAAATCCCGTACGAAATACGGCGAGCACGATGGCACTTCCTGTCTGATCGTCTCTCCGTTCCCCGACCGCATCCGTTCCATATATCCGTCAGTCAGTGTCAACCTTGACACACTTCCGGTTTCCACTTCCTGTTTTCGCTCCACAACGTGTATAAGCCTAAACGCCTTTTAATTAATAATCATAGTCTTCATCATCGAAGCAGCCGCATGGAGCGCATCAGGAAAAACAGCGCCAACAAGGAAATCTCGAGTCGCAACTAAGTACTCTAACTTCTCGTCAAATTAGCTGAAAGGGAGCAGCTCCAAACCATCAACGAAGCCATCAAACAATACTACACATCACGTCCGCGCTCTCTCAAAACACCCGACAACGAGAGTCTTCAACATCTGCCTGTCGCGTTTTTCTGCCATTCCTCGGCAGCGAGTGCGGTAAGTGCGGTCTTCAGACGTCTACCCGAGGACATTCAAAAGCTCCCCTGCATTCTAGAGCTTCTGCCGTCTGAAACACTACATCGGACGCACGCACATCGACGGACCGCCGCCGATCAAGCGGGACTGCACGGTTTGTCGACGTGCGATGAAAGTGTATAATATCGCAGCAGCAACATCATGGATTGGATGGACTGTATGATGATAGTCGGAAGTATCATTCAATTGCTCATGTTGACCGACGCTCTGGTGTGCTTTCTTTCGTAACCTTTTTTATATATTTCTGAGACGATTGAACTTTTTTTCACTCACCCTGGAATAAAAGCCTTGCCGCACACATCGCACGTATACGGGCGCTCTCCCGTGTGCGTGCGCTTGTGCACGATGAGGGAGTATGAATATTTAAAAGCCTTTCCGCACACATCGCATGAATACGGGCACTCCCCCGAGTGCGTGCGTTTGTGACTGGTGAGGACGGCTGTGTGACGAAAAGCCTTTCCACACACATCGCATGAAAACGGGCGCTCTCCGGTGTGCATGCGCTTGTGCCGGACGAGGCTGCTTGAAACAAAATAAGCCCGCACAATATCGCCGACATGGACGCCCCCAGCGTGCGCGTACCGATTGCGCACGGCGAGGCAGCTCGAATTTGTAAAAGCCTTGTCGCACACATGCGCACGCACACGGGGGAACGCCCGTATACGTGCGATGTGTGCGACAAGGCTTTTACAAATTCGAGCTGCCTCGCCGTGCACAATCGTACGCACACTGGGGAGCGTCCGTATTCATGCGATGTGTGCGGAAAGACTTATTTTGTTTCAAGCAGCCTCGTCCGGCACAAGCGCATGCACACCGGAGAGCGCCCGTTTTCATGCGATGTGTGTGGAAAGGCTTTTCGTCACACAGCCGTCCTCACCAGTCACAAACGCACGCACTCGGGGGAGTGCCCGTATTCATGCGATGTGTGCGGAAAGGCTTCTTTTAAATATCTATACTTCTCATCAGGCACAAGCGCACGCACATCGAGCGCCCGTATACGTGCGATGTGCGGCAAGGCTTGAGAATTCGAGCTACCGCCGTGACAACGTACGCCACATCAGAGCGTCCTGGTTCGCATGGGGCGCAAGGCTTTTAAACGATCTTCCGAACTCACGCTGCACAAACGAAAGCACACTGGAGAGCGCCCGCATTTATGCGATGTGTGCGGGAAAGCTTTTAAACAAAGTGGCCAACTTACCTTGCACAAGCGTACACACACTGGGGAGTGCCCGCATTTATGCGATGTGTGTGGAAAGACTTTTAAACAAAGTAGCGAACTCATCGTGCACAAGCGCACGCACTCGCGATAGCGCCCATCTTCTTGCGATGCGTGGAAAGACCTTACAGTACCGAACAGCCTTGCTGTGCAATGCTGCAATGCAACATGTCGACCAATTCACAGACGCGCTCGCCGCTTCAGTTGTAAGACCTCTAATGATATCTCGCTGGCAACGCATTCACGTGACGAAGTGAAGTGGTGCTGTTGCATGCTTATCATGAGTCAAGAAAAGATGAATGTACAGTATGTGTACTCAAAGAGGAGAAATGAATTACAAATCTAATTGAAATTAGTGTGTGCATTCTACAAGCAAAACGTGTCAGTGTAGTTTAAATTGAATATTTTTGAATGAATAACTCTGAATGAAGTGGTAAATATGACTTCAAAGAATATTATATACGTTCTCCACTCGAACTAATAAATTTCTACTGGTTGTACGATATCTCAATTTAAAAAAATTAAAGTAGTGACTATTGTGTGGTAGAATGATTAGTTCCTATTGATGACATTTCATGAACAAGTTAAATATTATCTTTGAAGGTTTATTTTATGTGAAATATTAAGACATTCTGTTAAATTAGCTGCAGACATCACAATGTAGTCTACAGGCGATCACTAACCTCCAGTAAAAGCAGTATATTTTTACGAATCCACGTGGTGAATTAAAACA
The DNA here is from genome assembly GCA_964035755.1 of Teleogryllus oceanicus. Taxonomy (NCBI): domain Eukaryota; kingdom Metazoa; phylum Arthropoda; class Insecta; order Orthoptera; family Gryllidae; genus Teleogryllus; species Teleogryllus oceanicus. The sequence continues at coordinate 82,078,020 of CAXIVR010000010.1, read as the reverse complement.
TATTTTTAAAGAAGTTTATTTTGTTTCTAAAAGGTATTAAAATACTTGATTTAAGTACAGATCGTCTTCAGTTGATTGTTTCTTGATACGGCACGGTTTCTCTTTATTTTCACTACACATCTCTTGATTATTTATTTTCACAACTCCCTTCTTTTGCACTGTCGCTGTCAACGCACTGCACTGACCGCCGTCCGACGCACTGACGCGTATTTATACTCGGCTGGAGACCGTCGAGATTTTTCTGGAATGGAGTATACTATCGACGGCACTCAACGTTAATCCCAACGCTCTTATTCAAATCTAATTTTCATGGAAGGGGAAGCAGCCAAATTCCGCCCAATTTTGAGCCAATAGTGTCGAAGGTCGATCTGCCAAGGGAGGGGGCGCGTAATGACGACCAGGACATGTCAAATTACATGACTATTTTCAAAATGGCGTCAAATTATAACATTTTTAGGTAAAATAAATTAATAATGCCAAAAATTATTAGGATTAGGAAATCTAAGTCAGTGAATGAAATTATAGTCCAGGGAGTGCAAAATAATTTTTTTTCATAAACAATTTTTATTTTTAAATTATGTAAATATTGTCCTACACAATATAAATAGCTTAATACATATTTGCAAAATAAATGTAAGCAAATAATACACGCAGATTTATTTTACTTTACCATTGACTAAATATTGAAACCATACATTTAGAACATTATCTAAATATGACTAGTGACCATTACTTCTTTAATATTATATCATTATCAGAATGGCGGGCCAGCTATCAACACGTGAAATTTTAACCTATTATCAGAATTGCAAGTTAGGTATAATATAAGTGAATATTATTGATAAAGTTTATAAATAAAAAACTTGCATTGCACAAACAGTCCACAACATTATTTTTGCTTGCATTCTTCACAAAAGCAACAGGTTTTACCTCCTATCAATTGCAAGTAATGAACTATGTAAAAAAATGACCTGATTCTACTTCAACTTCATTTATCTCAAAGCAGTTTTTGAACTTAGTAGGTTTCACTTATTACAGGCTACATATTTGTCCGAAAGCATAGCTAGTTGCTCAATGGATGGTGGATGAAAATCCAAAGGTAGATCATAAATCCAGAATTACTCTACATTTGATACAACAGGTATTGAACAGTTTTTCAATTACTAAGAAAATATTTTCATGTATTGTCTGTTCAGATTTTTTGACTTAATGATGCCACACTAATTTAAGGGGTCATTATTGGTGATTAAAAGGACAAATTATTATCATTAATTTCACAAACATTGGCTTACTTGTGCTTGAGTCATTTTAATCCCTATTGTTCCTGTAATTGCACCACCTGGAGAATGTTTGCATATCAGTGTATTTATAAAGCTAGAATGTAAGAAAACTTCACTTTCAAGAGTATTATTTATACATATAATTTGGTGATGAAAATTAAGTCTATAGTAAGCTTAACTAAAAGCTTGATGTAAGTCAACAATAGGAGCTCTGTGAAATACAGAATATATGGCCTGCTCCTTTACATCTATAAGATAATTTACGTGCTTACACATTTCCGAATTCTTTTTGACAAGAATTGTATATATTATAATATTCATTATAGTGATGGTGTTGGAACAATGTAAATCACACTTTAAACCTATCCCTAACCTTTATCTACACACACTGAACTGTAATTAACACCTGGCATTCTCCTTCAAAAGGCTGGTGGAAAAAATGCATTTCACGGAGCTATTCTAACTATTCTAACCTGCCATAAATAGTAACTCCCTTTCCTCAACGGACCATAAATGATCTGAACAATGATCAACACACTATATAAGGATATATCACTTGAAATCCAAAATTACTACACAGAAATATTAAAAAAATTATCAAAATTGACAATATTGTATTACATATCATCGGGAACAATCGGCACTTCCATCTCGTTTTCTAGTCTTTTTCAGCAAATAGAGAGGTGCCTGAAATATTTAAAAAAATGATGTTATAGGAATTCAAGGTGTACTGTGCTATGTCTCATCTTCATAAAATAACATTTCTAAACTCACCTGCGAGCAAGCCAAGATGAAAGGTATATAAAATGAATTCACAGGGGACCATATTCCGTGTTGCTTTTTCCTGCAGCCAACATTACTGGCATGAAGTGCTCAACGCACACATTTCTGCTTCATAATGTCCTCGAGGCAAATCCTAAATAGCTAGCATTTCCTGCACATAATAAAATTTGTATTATGTACATTAATACACAAAATAAAATATTCAATTTAATGTTGTTGCGACAAAAAAATATAAGACTATATTAAAAAGAAAGGAAATGACACATCATCATAATATGAAACCAATCTTAATGAAAGATCAATCAAGCAAAACAATATAATTTACCGTTTGAAATCGCACCGCCTTGTACCTTCCGCGTCTTCTGGTTGTTATGGCAATTGGGAACCCAACAACGTCGAATAGGCGGCATTTTTCTTCACAATCTTGCATTCTGAGAAAACACTGTGCGCTCCTCACACGTTGAAACGATTTTTACCAAGAGGACCTTCGAAACTTTAGGACGCAGTTTAAAATAACATCGGGATTTGCTGGGGGTGGCCTGTAGATCGCTGCACCTTCGCGCTCAGCTCTTTTGCACCCTTCGACCCTATTGGCGCAAAAGTTGGGCGTAATACGGCGGGCCAAATTCAAAACAATTCAAATATTATAAGAAGGGGCCGCAGCCTATCTAGTAACAGAGGACTATTCTGGAAATTGCGATGAACTTCGCGAACACTCCAGGACCATGTAGTTCGGGGGACCGCCGGCAGATGACTCAATCCGCGTGTACTCCGTAACCATCTAGTTCGAAAAGGTTTCGGCAGATGACGCCATCCGCGCATACCATTAGTTCGGGGTGGCACCGGAAGATGACGCAATATTCGTTACAATGTTTATGACGCTGTTTCGAACGGAGAAACATTGTTACGATATTAATTGTTTACACTCACAGACATATGATTTTTACATCTTAATTTTATAGAAAATCGATTAGACGATGAAGGAGTTGTCCTTTAAAAATAATTTTTGTAACAGTTGAACATCCTGCTTTATTTATTATTTATCATAATATGAAATAAAGTACGCTGTTCAGCTGTTACAAAATGAAATGATTAATGAAACTTATTGGTGTGGACTTCTCATTGATTTTCTATAAACCTAAGATAACAGAAATGAGAACTTTAGAACACACAGCCAATAAAATATTTGCAATTACGAAGTACGTCCAGAAAGTAAGTTCCGTTTCACTTGACCCTGCCGCATACAGATCGCAAACGCACATGCGCAGTAGACGCTCTGTATCAAGGAGAAGAAACGTGCGCCATTTGGAGATCGCTGTCAGTCACGTACGCTTTGTTGTGCTTGTTTACAATGTCGGTGTTGATTGAAAATCCCGCCGCTTGTGAAATCAGATCTGTGATTCGTTTTCTGAATGCGAGGAAAGTGAAACCAAGCGAAATTTATCGGCAAATTTGCGATGTTTACGGACCAAATGTGATGAGTGATTCAATGGTGAGAAGATGGGTCCGACAGTTCAATGACGGACGTAGTGATGTGCACGATGAAGAACGAAGTGGGCGTCCATCTTTGGTTACAGAAGAACTGGTTCACGCGATTGATGACAAGATTCAGGTCCTGAAGGTTTACAATTAGTGCCTTGCCATGGAATTTCCCCTAAATTTCACGAACACCACTGCATGAAATTGTTACCGAAAAACTGAAATTTCGTTAACTTTGCTCACGTTGGGTACCAAAGATTCTTACTGAGCAACACAGAACAAAACGGATGGGTAGTGCACTTCAGTTTTTGACCCGTTATACTGAAAGCGGCGAAGAATTTCTGACACAGATAGTCACTGGAGATGAAACGTGGGTTTCTTACGACACCCCTGAAAGTAAGTGGCAATCAATGGAATGGAGGCACACTTCATCCCCAGCAAAGGCAGCTGAAGCAAATTCCGACACCTCGAAAATGATGTGCACAGTGTTCTGGGGACTGAAAGGCATCATACTCTATTGATTTCTAACGCGTGTCAAACAATCACAGCAGATGCTTATTGCGAGACACTTCGGAAATTGCGCCGTGCAATACAGAATAAGCGCCGAGGATTGCTGTCAAAAGATGCGTTGCTTTTCACACAACGCACGACCACACTGCAAATGTGACGAAAAACTCCTACAGAGATTTGGCTGGGATGTGTTTTGACCATCCTCCGTACAGCCCTGACCTCGCACTCTAGCGACTTTCTATCTGTTCTTACATCTCAAGTCTTTCCTGGCGGTCAACACTTCAACAATGACGACGAGCTGAAAGAAACTGTTTCCATCTGGTTGAAGACACAGGCGGCAATTTTCTATGAAGAAGGCATACAAAAACTTGTGCCACGCTATGACAAATGCCTGCAAAATTTGGGCAATTATGTGGAAAAGTAGTTTAAGAGTTGTAGAATATTGTGCAATAAATAACTTTTCTGTATCTGTACACAATTTAATTTTATTACCAAACGGAACTTACTTTCTGGACGTGCCTCGTATATTCGCAGACGTTTTGTATTTTATACAGAAATGAATCCTATCCTACTTTGAGACAAATCTCACTGTTGAAATGTATACTGCTGTCTGATGCTATACCCATCTTTTACGTGTGATAATTTCAAAATTGTTTTTGAGCCCCAATAGAGATATTATCGTTAAAAATTTGGAGTTTAACACAAAATTCCAATTTTTAGCAGGTTGTAATTTTTAATTGGCACGCTACATATCATTGATATTTTACGTAAAGTAAGTACACTGTTATATGTAAATTCTCATAAAGTAAGACTGCATCTCTTTTCTTTTAAAAAAGCACTGTCATTACATCGAAATTCTGATTTTGGTCACTAGCTACCGGGTGATAAGTTTAAAATGCAACCCACAGCAGTCAAGGGAAATGCATTGACAGCTATGTTTGAGCGTGTCGGATAGTGGTTGGTGAATTCAAGCAGGTAAACTGACTGGAAGTACGTTTAATCCCCTCTCCCACTAACGCCCACCTCTGAGGAGGAACAGATGACCGCCATAGCCACAAGTTCAAAGGGAAAGGCACGCGCCGGCTTGTTAGGCGTCGAAAGAAAATTGAATCATCAAGAACGACGACTCCTTCGTATATCCTTCCCCAGAAACCAAACTTCCCAACTTTCCAATACTCCTTCCCCAGAAACCAAACCAAAGGCAGAATCGGACCCTTCTGAATCGACCTAAAGACTATCCTGGACCCCTCTGACTTGACAAAGGACTCAATGAAAGTTTCTGCTAATCACATGACGGTCAAGTGCACGCGCACTGACCTCTTGATTCAACCCCTCACTGTGACAGCTCATTCTAAAATCAAGGATCGACTTGACCAATTCACAAGGGACCCCAGACTGACCGGACTATTCTTTACTTCCATTGCCTACCATTACAACCGAGCAACGACTGAAACCCATGCCAAATTCATTATCAAAGGACTACCCCCTAGGTGTAACCTGAACACAATCAAAGAAACCCTGACCTCCCTGACCATCACCCACTACCACGTTCAGGAAATGTTGAAACGTGAAGGCAACGGAACTCTGACACCACTCGGACTTTACACAGTCGAGACAAACAGACGCGAGATGACCGACATTAAGAACAAGCTTATCTACATTGACTACTATAAAATCAGACTAGAGGACTACAAACTGACAGATAGGATCCCCCAATGTAAAAACTTCCAGAGACAGTTGTACTGACAACTGTATCACACAAGAGCCTTCTGCTACCGACCCCCGACATGCGCCCTCTGTGCCCAAACTCACAGAACTGAAGACTGCCCCTCCCACACCTCCTCAGACCGCACCTTCACCCCCACCTGCGCCAACTGCAACGAGCACCACGCTGCCTATGACCAAATCATCCTGAAAGCTAGATCCACCCGTGCCCAACAAATCTCCAAACTTCAATCACCTCCCCCACCCCCAACCTTCTCATCCAAAACCTTCCCTGCTCTTAAAGCACAAAATCAATCCTACGCTGCAGCCACCAATGGAAACCCATCCCAATTCACAAATGACCAACAACAATCCACCCCATCCACTGTTGACAGCATTAAAGACCTAATATCCCTCTTTAAAGATCCTACCATAAAAACAATCATCCAACACCTACCTACCCTCTCTCCTCAACATCTTTAAAGGCCCAGAGGACGTCATCACCAAACTCCACCGCTGGACTAAAGCTGGCAGAAATCTTAAACTAAAATGGCTTACCCCCACAAAATCATATCCTTATCATCCTGGAATGCGGGCGGTGGAATAACACAGAAAAAAACCCTCCTTACCCAATTCCTAAAAGACCACTCCGTCGGGATTCTACTTCTTCAAGAGACGTTCCTGAAACCTAATCACCCCTTCTCCATCCCCCAACTATGTAGTAACCCGCACCGACAGAACCTCTGGCCCACGCGGAGGCACGGCTATCCTGACCCGTCGCACCATCCCTCACTCACCCTACCCACTGCCCCCAACAATAGCCCTGGAATGTACTGCCATCATCACAGGTATCTCATCATCACCAGTAATCATCTCATGCTATATAAAACCCCAAACCACCATCCCGGACTCCGACTTTGACGTACTGAACAACCTCCCCCACCCCTTCATAATCGCAGGCGACCTGAACTCCAAATCGACCGGTGGCTGGGGTTGCGCTAGAAGCAACCAATAATATGACTACGACTGAACAATTCTTAGACAAAACCACAACATCCTACTAAAAGCCCTGAACCCACCCATACCCTCCTCCAAATAGTACCCAAGATATCCTTTGATATTGTCCTCCACTCTTCACAACTCCCTGTTACTATTCCCCAACCCAAATATGACCTATTTTCTCTATCCGACCACTTCCCCATCATCTTCTCCTGTTCTACAGGATCTAATTACCTTCTCCCCAAACCCCCATCCCCCCTATCACTGATTGGAAAAAATACAAACACACCCTATCCAAAAAAGTCAAAGTCCCCCCCACAATTTCCTCCACACATGAAATAGATCAGTCCATCGAACACCTCACCCACCATATCAAACAAGCCTACCGTAAACGTTCCACAGAAACCCCCACCCCACTCTCCCAGATGACATACTGATACTAATTCGACACAAAAGACGACTACAAAGACAGTACTACCAACAGAGACGCGACGAAGACAAGAAACTACTAAAACAGACTCAAAGACGTCTACACCAACTACTACAACTGCACGAGACCCACAAATACGACGAACTACTAAAAGACAACCGAAACCCCACCAATCTGCATAAAGTAATAAAGGCAGTACGAAACCACCCAACTTCATCATCCCCCATCCTTATAAACAACACTCATTCGACCCCCAAACCATCACCGACACCTTCGCCCAAACCCTAGCCGTGCGCTTCCTCCCCCCCAATCTCCCCATCCCAGACAATGTAATTCTAACCTATCTAAAAACCCCTTCACTCCCTCCACACCAACAGGAAAAATGGACGACCACAGACAAAGAAATACCACAACTTCTACGTACTTTAGACTGCACTAAAGCTCCAGGTCCCGATGGAGTTCCCCCCACCCAACTTATCAATCTCCCAAAAAACACTATCGACCTCCTGACCCTCATCTTCAACTCCTGCCTTAACCTATCATACTTCCCTACAGCCTGGAAAACCGCCCGCGTAATTATGATCCCCAAACCTGGCAAGGACCATCGGCTCCCCTCTAACTACCGCACTATCAGCCTTCTACCCATCCTCAGTAAACTATTTGAAAACTCCTCCTCCTCCTCACCCCCATCCTAGACCCCATTATCTCCACATCCCAATTTGGATTCCGGGAGGAAAGGTCTGGGCGGCCTCAAACCTTAACCTCCTATGTAATAGCCACTTCACTTCAAGACAAGAAAGAAATACCCACTATTTTCACAGACCACCAAGCTTACGACTCCGTCTCCCACCCCATTCTCCTCATGAAAATCCGCCCCCACATACCAAACCACGCCCACTCCCTTCTCGAAAACTACCTGACCAACCGAACCTTCCACGTCACACACCTCTCCAGAACCTCACCCAAACACCCTATCCTAGCCGGTGTCCCACAAGGAGCTGTGTTGTCCCCTATCCTATTCTCCATGTACATCAACGACATCCCAACCACCCCCGGAGTTCAAACTTTCCTCTACGCCGATGACCTTGTCCTCCTGGCATCCTTTCACAATCTTCAACGCCCCCTCCTCCGCCTCCAACAATCAACAGATTCATTCCATCTCTGAGCCACCCAAAATAACATCAAAATCAACCCATCCAAATCCCAAGCAATTATCTTTTCCCACAAACGACCCCCGTCCAATCCCCCTCCTATCACAATTGATAACTCCCCCATCCCTTGGTCCCAAGAAGCAAAGTACCTCGGCATCACCCTCTCATACAACCTCTCCTGGTCCCAGCATATACAAAATATCACAACCAAAGCATCCAGAATAACAAATGCCCTACACCCTATCCTCACACACCCATCCCTCCCCACAAAAAAGAAAATCCACACTTACTACACCTACATCCGCCCCATTCTCTCCTATGCCCATCCCACCTGGTTCAACACTAACCAAAGTAACCGCAAAAGACTAAAAAAAGCAGAAAACCATACCCTAAGAACAATTTTCCGTCCACCTTGGTACACCCGCTTCTACGACCTCAGAACGCACCCACAGAATCCCCCACATCCTTACCTACCTACGCCACTCCGCCAAAGAAAATATCAGAAAATTTTACGTCAATTCCTCTTCTGAAACTTAATCCTACCGCACCACCACATCCTACGTAACCCACTGTAATGATCTGTGGGGACGAGCCCGCAAGAAGGCATGGAACTTTTATGTGACCAAGGAGAAATTAAAAGAAATGAAAGAAACAATAGACAACAGCGCCGCGTAACCATAATTAAAAGCGTGATAAGAAAAAGCATAAGGGGCGGAAATAGGCGTGATGAACGATGAAATAGAACTTAAAATTTAGAAACATTTTAAAGCAAAAACCACGTTATTCGAGCCACGGGTTCCGTAAATATTACAAATGGTATAAATTGCATGCATAATATGACGAAGACGGAAGACGGAACTCATTGTTGTACTCCTGGAAATATATAACAAGAAGAATTTTGTTGAATATCCAGTGAATGCCTGGGTGGATTTTAACAAACTACTGGAACGGGAAAATATTTATATGACAAAATTAGTTACGGTAAATTTATAAGACGCAAATGCCCGGAAAACAGCAAAAATGTAAGAGTTTTTGAACATTATTATGGTGATAAGCATATGTTTGGAAAAAAGACAGTCACTTGGATTGTAGGGACCAAATAATGTGAACTGGGTTACAGACAGAATGAGTTCGATCTGGGGATGATCACGCACGTTTTTATGTTGTGTTGAGCTCAGAAATTTCGCAGAAGTGTCGCGCAAAACGTTAATGCGCTATTTTGGTTCCATAGGAACAATTGTTTAAACCGAGGCATCGAAAATTTAGTTAAATCTAGTTAGAAATTATTAAAAAATTCAGAAGCAGAAAATACCTACGCAAATTAGGTGTCAGGAAATAGAAGCGTCGCGAAAGATATAGAAATAACGTTCAGGGAAGACGCGATTAAGACAAAGAAAAACAATAGTCGTGCATGCATTGGCATGTCTTAAACGGAAATCGAGGATCTGGTGGCAGCTGAACGGGGAACCGCGTGCGTGAATAATGCACGTGACAACTACCAGCAACGGGCGCTGATGGAAGGTGACATCGCTGCAGAAAAGGGAAGTGGCACGAATTGTGCAAAAACTGTATTTTGTCGGTTTGTCACGCTCCATTCAAAAAGTTCTGTCGAAGACCAAGTTATGCTATTAGGCTAAGGGATAATAACAAGGTCACGACAGAATGCGCATTCTGATGGATGGATGAGATTTGTTTTCTTTGTATTGTATTTTTCAGTGTATGTTTATATGTTTTTCTTCCTGCGTTTATATATCGTGCTTGTTATGTTTTGTGTTGAGGGGCAGATGGTGTTCACGAAAGGGATATCAGCTAAGAAAAGTCCAAAATTAAATGCATGAGCATCCCAATGGCTCATAATTGCCGTGATTCCATGTTTTTTATTTTTGTAATGGTATGAATGTTGACCCAGGCACGAACAAAGCGGACCCTTACTTCAACTCCGTATGGAGTGAGCGCGCGAACTACGACACGGTAAGGAACAGATAATAGTACGAGCTAGCAGAGGTACGGGCAATTGATACGTGGCACCCAATTATAATTTAGGGCTAGGGCAGGCCAAGATAGTGGGCGGGATTTTATAAGAGAGTACTAAAAGCGGGATTATATATAACATACATTGGCACCAGCGATCGTGAGGCGTCGTGGTACCAGAGAAGTGGATTGTAAAGAGTATATTCATTGACGCCGCGACGTGAGGTGTCGTAGCGAAGGCGGGGATTGTGAAGCAAAGGAGCGAGGCGAGAAGGGAGAGGAGGATATTACAGTGGCGCCCAACGTGTGGGCAGGATTATATACAAAGAGGATATATTACATTGGGCGCCCAACGTGTGGGCAGGATTATATAAGGCGGAGGAGACATTACACCACCTAGACACCGCTTAAAGAAACACCCACTAGACATCCTACAACTCCTTCCCCCTATAACCTAAGGCAGAAGGTATACAGAGAGACGTGACCACAACGCAAAACAATACGACTACCAGACAACTATCAAACTAGACTACTATGGTAAACAGTAATCCGCTTTAGTTCTTCCCTCAAAATCTAATCCTACCCTTTCTCCTTTCCTCTCCATCCACAAAACTTAACCCATCCTCCCCTAATCCTTCATCCCTCCCCATCTTTTCCCCGTCACCCAGGAACCCCCTTAATAAAACAACCCACCTACCCTAACGAAACAACCCTCCTTACAAACACCCCGACCCTGTGCGGGGGAGCGGAGTACAACAACAATGACAGAGCAACACCACCAAGAACCACAGATCGAAGAGCCCTCTAAAGAGCAAGGCGATCCAGTATCACCAACTAGACGTGTTCGTGTTCGGTAAACTGACGGGAAGTACGTTTAACCCCTCTCCTACTATCGCCACCCTGTGGAGGTGAACAGGTGACCGCCGTAGCCACAAGTTCAAAGGGAAAGGCACGCGCCTGCTTGTTAGGCGTCGAAAGAAAATTGAATCGTCAAGAACGACGACTCCTTCGTGTTGGCTGTTTAAAAGTGAAATAACTTGCTATGTAAAATATACATTGAGGTAAATTTAATGCTAAACTTATTGTTTTAGTTTTTAATATCTAGAAAGGTATAATACAATTTTCTGTTAAATAAATATTTATAAATTTAGATTCGCAGAACAAAATAAATGTTATTATTATTGAATAAGGTTACTTATACAATTAACTAATTAAAATATAATAAAATTAATTTCAATTTATTCTGATATGTATCCGTCGTTACTATTTCTTTGAAAAACAACGGACCAATCAATCTGCGTCGAGAAATGGCACACCATACTCCAATCTGGTGGCTGAACTCGTGGCGTATTGCAAAGTCGCTGGCCTTTCACCACTGAGATTCTGATCACTGCACTTCCATACGAGAGATTACATTGATGCTGGAGCTTCCTTAAACATTTTCGGGGAAGTTGAAGAAACATCCCGAACTTCCTCTAGTTTTCGCTGCGTGAGCACTGTGTTTTGGTGACAACAAATGTGCTCCATGAATGTACAGATGTTTCATACTTCCTTTTTTATACATGCTATAATAATTAATTCCAGATCCGCAGAACAAATGTATTATTATTAGTGTTGTTTATAATAATTATTTTTATTGAAATAATGTTACTTGAAAATAAAAGTCATTTTGAAAGAGCGGGCTCAGTAGTCAGTGACTAATGATCACTAGTGAAATTCAGTGAAAATCAGTGAAAGATAGTACAATAACGATACATCACAGTCTTGTCCTTCATCCCCATTATTTAAATTCTTAACATCATGTATTTATAATTCCTGCAACAAAATAATAAATGTAGTTAGGTAATCGGTAAAGTAGAAATAGTAGTTTATGCAATTAATTTATAATGTTAAGCTTTATTGCATGAGTACATGTTTTGAAAACGAGCGACGTTAGGAGCGAGTTTTCAAATTTGTACGAATGCAATAAAGCAACATTATAAACTAGTTGCATACGCTTTTCTTTTGTATAACAGCATTATAAATTTACAAGAGAATCAAACTTAATTTTGCGAAACATTCTTGTGACGTCTCGGATATTTGACATCTGTGCGAGAAAACGGTGGTCGGCTGTTCCGTTTACCTCTACCTCCCCACGATTCTCTCGCTGCAATTGGCTGACAGGGGATGACGTCATGTCGCGTTTAATAATGGTATGATGACGTCATGTAGCGTGCGATAAAATACTGGATTATGCACGATTCGGGGTATCGAAAAGGGTCGTTTATAATGATGGTATACAAAAAAGGAAATTATTTTTTATGAATGATGAAAAGGAATTAAGGAATTATACATTGGTATCGGAAACAAACAAACTTTGCAAAAAAATGTTCAAAATGCCCTCTATTTGCTAACAAACAAGCATTAACTCGCTTGAGGACATTATCTGCAACCCGATGTAAAGTTTGTTCATCAATCGTGCGAATCGCTTCCTTAAGGTTTCTTTGGAGCTCTTCGAGATTATCAGCTTTGTGTGCATAAACTTTACTTTTGAGGCATCCCCAAAGGCAGCATAAATCAGGCGTACATGAGGGGCCACAAACGCTCGAGAAATTATTCTGCTCCCAAATATCTCTCAGAAATTTCATTGTCGACTTGACAGTATGTGATGTCGCCCCATCTAGCTGAAACCAACAATTTCTCTCATCCTTTCCTAGAAGAGATACAAAGTTTTTCAGTATATTTATATGTATCCACTGTCACCGTTTCTTTGAAAAATCACACCAATAATTCGTGTGACAAGAAATCGCATTTTTAATGCAGTGGTCTACCGTTTCGTGTGTCTCTCAGTACCCCAGAGTTTCGCTAGTTAACATATCCATCCAAAAGTAACCAAGCCTTCTCACTAAAAAACACTTTATCAAGTGCCTCAAGACCTTCGTTGCCCAATCGATGTAGCCAATTACAATTATTCATGCGAGCAGCTCGATCAGGAATCTTAAGCTCCTGAGATGTCCGCAGTTTGAACGCGCGCATTTTCAATTTTGTAGTGGCACAGTGCGCACTTCCATAAGAAAGATTACATTGCTGCTGAAGTTTTCTTCATGAAGTTTTCGGGGAATTGAAAGAACGTCCCGAACATCCTCTAGTTTTCGCTGCGTAAGCACTGTAATTCGGCGACTGCCTTTTCGATCAAGCACACCTGTCTCACGATAGCACTTACGAAATATGGCATTTGTTCGGTGTAGACTTAGATGAATTTTTTTCTCTGAAAACTGCCGGCACTGAAAGATTGCGTTCGGAAATACTCCTCCACTTCAAAACCGTTGCTCTACGCCAAGGCTTAACTGTGAAAGAAGGAAACTATGAATGAAGACGCGGCCTGTTTTGTTTTGAGCAGATATAACTCACACCACAGGAAGGGGGCCAGTGAAACGGAAGGGGAGGTGGTGAATAGTGGCGCTGAAATGGAGCTTGATGGAGCTATCCCAGAAGCAGTGTTGCAAAACTTTCACTTTTCTCTCAGTGCCTTGAAAAGCAGGGTTGCGTTTTATACTGATCACCGGTATAAAGGTAAGCCGAAATCAGCTACTGTCTGGAGGAGAATTCTAAGGGCCAGCCTCTGTTCGGTGTTTTCTGTTTTTTTCGATAACACCAGGCGAATGGCGGTTAACCTTAAAAACGATCCACAACGCTCCGCGATCTTCCCTTCTCATCTTTTTGTCCTGCCTCACCCTGTTACATGCATGAACATGGACACTTAAAATGGTCATCACTAATTTGCCTCTTACATTGAAGATCTCTGTAAGTAAGTTCTAAGAACCATCTCGTATGCAGAGCGAAGTCACTCGGCTTTCACCAAGGAGGTCGGGGTTCGATTCCCATCGAATCTCATGTGAAATTTGTTCCAACAAAACGAGTTTGGCCGCTTCACAAGCCCTAGGCGACGCGTTACGTCAATTGTACATGCAACAATTTACAACTGAGATAGAATCTAAACGCGTCTTACACAATTTTTTTTATCACAAACAGTAACTTTCAACGTTGAAATGCGCATATTGTAATTGAACACAGACGTTCGACGTCAAATATGTAATGACCCATGGAATTCATGTTGCATGTGCTGGAATTCTTTAGAGCGCCAAGCGCTATACAGACCTGCTCTCCAGGTGCTGGCAGTTGAGAACATCGGATGTTGGCAGCTCTCTGTCGGGAAATGATGTCGGTGATCGCTATTTCTACTATCAATGATGTACTTTGTAATCACTGGCAAATGTAAAAGGTCCGATGAGTTTAGAGTCTTGATGCACAGGTTCTGCAGTAATTAGTCCAGGAGTTACCTCAATCGGAATGTCTTCAGCCTGACCGGAATGCCTTGACACCTAAAAATGTCCGCATGGGGGCTCTGGAAGGCTCTGGATGGGGGCCGTGCCTGGGACGCATCGTCGTTGTCGCATCTCGCCTCTTGCCCCCTTGTTGGGCGTTGGGCGCTCTCCACGGAGTAATCCCCCATTAATATCGTCAAGTCTCGTCACGTCGCAGTCAGTCAGTACCTTTTATCCCTTCGACCAGGGTTCGGCGGCGTTAGATCTCGGGGTGTCCAGCCGGTCGCCAAATCAGGAACCCGCGAGTCTCGAATTAGCTTTACCTCCGTGACTTCACGGAGCGTAGAAAAGGAATTCGGCTAACGACGCCTACGCCTGAATCGGTTCTTAGATTCAGTTACCAATTTATGCTTGGCCTATGGTGAACAAATTTGAATTCCAACACACTTTTCAATTGCAGGTATTTAAACATAGACCGATAAGATTTTTAAATAAAACAAGAAATGTGCTATTTGTTTTTGAACACACTCTACCTATAGAACGTCATTGAATCGGTATTATAGAGCATAATTCATTCGTAAAGAAAATGTCAGAACCATGAAACTTCATCAAACACTTCAAAACAATATTTTAAGTAATTATACAATCTTCCTGACAGCTTTTCGCTTTCCCGGTAGTCACAAAATATTAGAAAGGTGTTTCCTCTTGAGAAAGTGACGCAAAGCACAGCGCATATTACAAAGATCGGGCAAGTACTAACGTACTTTGGAATATTATTTAACTTGAATTACTGAACTGAGGTACAACGTGCAAACACACCAATAGAATATCTAGAATTAGTTTACTCACATTCAGTTGCAGGATTCTCCAAGTCTCAGAATAGATAGGCTGTATCGAAAGGAAGATCAAAAGTAATAGTTTATTTAGTAGTAACTCATGCAGACTACTGTGAGGAATGTTTCTAAGGTCTACCCCAAAATTCCAGATTTTAGAACCTAACTGCTTTGTTTAGGAATTATTACACTAAATATTTTTTAAAATCTTCTCAGAGTGTTGGTTGCATTTTGACATGCAACATTTAGATTTTCCTCATATCCTTCTAGGCTTTAGAGTGCACCGCCACGTTTCTGCACTTTCTTTTTTACAGATTTCATTAAAAAGATTATTGTCTGTGAGTGCCACACAATTCATCTACACTACTGAAATAATAGAGGAGGGTATTTGTATAATCGTAAACACGACTATGTTTCTACATCACATGTAGAGGCAGATGTAGCAACATCTGATTATCGTTTACATTATACTAACTATAATGGCACCTTTGTTGCTCAAGAAAGACGCAGAATATAAATCGATCACATTAATGAAACATATGCAATCTGATTGCTGCAATGTTTTACTTTCAGTACACTTTAAAAATATTGTGTTGTAAAACTTTGCTCGTGCTGTATGATCTATACACCGATTCGTTTCTAATCGTTGAAGTTAGAGAGATAATGATCAAAGATTTTCTTAAAATTAAAATGGGTCAGCACAATACCTTCTATTACTACTTTTAATATCATTACTTTTACACAATAGTACTACTGTATTAATAATAGAAGGTATTGGTGAGGGGGAGAAACACTGCAGAAAACAGACAAATCAGCACTATCTGTCATTGTTCTTCAGTGATTAATAAATCAACTCTTAATAAAAATGTAAAATTTTAGACTTAACATTTAGATATTTTACTAACTTGTACTTATAGTACTAAATGTATTACGACAAAAGGCATCCTAGTTTCCTTGCAAATAATTACGTAAACTGCACCTGTTGACGACGGCAAACGGTAAATGAACTGTTGCACTACTCGCATAAACATCTTCATTCGTCGGTAAGAAGCAACTGCTAATACTTCTAGCTGCTGCGAGAGCGAATCTTGAATAAATGATTATGCAAATAAACCTCATCAGTCGGCGCAAACTCCGATGTACACAGAAAGTGCAAACATAAGATGGAGGAATCTAAGCCTTCTATGATGCATGATAGTCCCAGCGCCAGGTGGCATTAGCAGTATCGATACAATGGAAAATGTAATAGAATGTCTAATAATTAGAGATCAAACAAATATGTAGTATCAAACGTCTAAATATTAACAAAAATATGTAATGATAACAGTGAGAATATGTAATACCAGATATAATATGTAATATCACAATACACTTATTAGAAAACAATTACATAATACGAAATCAAATTAATAAAACATTCACATGTACAAAAATATGTAATGAAAACAGTAAGAATATGTAGAAAATGTGTAATATCGGATATAATATGTAAGCCTCTCTTCATTAATCTGGGAATTCTACCATTACCGTGTCTTTTTATGTAAGCCTCTCTTAATTAATCTGGGAATTCTACCATTACCGTGTCTTTTTATTTACGAATCAGTGGTTTTTGTAAAAAATGACTTGCTTAAGGGCGGGAATATATTTTCAGAAAATGCCGAAGTCTATTACTATAACACTCGACGTAGAAATCATATTCATCAGGTGACAGTATCAACAGCTCATTACAAAAAATTCACATACATGTACATTATTTTACAACACTTTGCCAGATGACATTAAACGATTAAATTCAATAGAAAAGTTTAAATCCCAAGTGAAATCGTTTCTGCTGCATAACTGTTTCTATACAATTAGAGACTATACTGAGATCACAAGAAAAGAAACATTAATTTTAACAATTAGACATAATTTAATATTTCACCATTTGAACTGTATAAATGAGTATAAACAACCTGCAACAACTATTGTACTACAGCTTCCGGGTCAATGACCTCCATCTCGATCAGGTTTTTCGTCCAGTTTCCCTGATCCATTGAGCAAATGCTGAGATGGCCTCTTGTTTTGTTTCTGGACATAAATCTAACTTTATTTTCTGTGCACGTCTTCTAGAATTCAGTGGGAAATACAATTATTCAAATTATCGTTTCCATGTTGTCGCGGCAGGAAGTAACAAGAGCCAAAATTTATTGCTTATTTATCCTTGAAAATAGATTTTATTACATGGGAGTTTTTTTTTTCTCCCTTTCAAAATTCAAAATTTATTGCTTATTTATC
Organism: Teleogryllus oceanicus; assembly: GCA_964035755.1. Taxonomy (NCBI): domain Eukaryota; kingdom Metazoa; phylum Arthropoda; class Insecta; order Orthoptera; family Gryllidae; genus Teleogryllus; species Teleogryllus oceanicus. Next base: position 82,060,299 of record CAXIVR010000010.1, on the reverse strand, counting down.
CTTGAAAATAGATTTTATTACATGGGAGTTTTTGTTTTTTTCTCTCCCTTTCAAAATTCAAAATTTAAGTAGTATATGACTTGGTGTAGGATCACAGAATTTTAAAATATGCACACAATTCACTTTTTCCTATAGGACGTCATACGTTTTAACTGTTTTTTGACGTAAAATAAATAAATAAATAATATCAAAATACACTTATTAGAAAACACAATTACATAATACGAAATCAAATTAATAAAACATTCCTGAAGAAATATTTAAAAAGAAAACTAACGCTTTAAAAATCATTTGAAGAGCACCAGCACCTTTTTTAATGTGTAGTATAAGAAGACGTAGTAAGTAGTGTATTAAACAAATACTTTAACTTTCTTTAAAGCATTCATTCCGAACCGCAATGTGACAACTACTGAAATATATTTACATATCATATGCTGCGAAGTAAGTTTTCCAGTTTAATAATGAGAACAGTTGTTTTAAAAAATAAATTATTTTTCACACAGCACAAGATACTTCTCTAAATGTTCAGAAGTTAAATTTTAGCGCCGATCTGAAAGGATGTTTTTGTATGAAGAAAAGTTACGATGTTACTGGGGCGAATTTGAGTAAAGGTACGTGTTTTGGTGAAATTTCTTCTAAAATATCCTGTTCATTTCCGCTCAATATATTGTGAACTTTCAATAATGTTTCATATCCTGGATTTCTCTGCAGTACTGCATCGAACTTGTTAAACACTTTCTCACCATAATCTCTTTCAACAGACTTTAAGTAATTCTTGACTTTTGTAACAATATTCATCGATTCCTTTAAAGACATACCAACAGCTTCAAGTTGAGTTATACAATCAGCAATCCAGCAGAAATTACTGTCAATGAAAGCAATTTCGCAAGGGACACTAGCATCCTTGAGAATATTTTGTGCATCAATCACCGCTACAGAAGAATCTCCAGGAAAGCAATCAAAAACAGACTTCACGTCGTGGAAATGTACACTATAGAAGTACACAGCTTGCAACCATGTCCCCATCGTAAGTACACGCTCAGGAGGAAGAGCCACACCAGGTAATAATTCTCTGTAAGTCTGCACGCGCAATGAAGCTTTCATAAACACTCACTGCTTGAAATAACCATGTTCACTTTAGGAAAATTAGCTCGTATTTCCTCGGCAACTCGTTGAAGTCCGTGTGCTAAACAAGTGACGTGGATTAAATTAGGATAAAACACTTTCAGCAAAACAGCTGCTTTCTTCATGTATGCTGCAGCATCTGAATGCATTACAAGTAGCCCTGTCTTCCTTCACTCCATCACTACACAGTAACTTTAACCCATCATTCACAAATCTCGAAATTGTCGCAAATTTTGTGCGTTCTCGAATTTTGCTTGCTAAGGGGTGTGCCTTAGAAGCGTTCTTGGAACATAGTTTTCGAGTTACCAAATTTGCTATGTAGCGACCCATAGCATCCGTTGTTTCATCAACGACAATGTACACAAATGAATCGCCAACATCAGCTCTACTGTTTTGAAGCGTTTCTTGATAGGAGATATCCAAATATTTCTTGCGGAGGGTTGATTCATCCGGAACAGCACGCCCACAATATTTTTCAAGAAACGGTCTATTAGCTGGAACTTGCAATTTATTCAACGGAACATTGGCAATTATCATAGGCCGGCAAATATCCTTGAAAAAATATTTTTATGTGCTTCCTGGTTTCATTTGTGTCAACAACACTAGCTTCTTTGTATTGTAATGATTTACACGATCCCCGATAGTGTGCGTTTGGATGATGAACAGTTTGAAGACATTTACAGCAAAGGCGCCATAAAAAAAAATAAAACCGATTGGGGAAGAAAAATAAAGCAGAACCCATTACTAAAAAGGAGTTTTGACTATAGACATGATCCGGCTTTAATTTAGAACATTTTAAAAGTTATCCCAGTAAAATCGCGTCAGGCAATAAGTAGTTATTGAAATTTTCGTATTTGTATATTTGTGTTAAGGGAAAATATTACTGGAGCCATTGTTGGAGCGGGATGAAACGCTTTACCTGTCTACTAATGAGCACAGAATTGTTTTTTTTTTTTTTTTTTTTTATTTGAAATGGAAACTGCATTAAAACCGTTTTTTCATTTACTGGCCAATTTGTTATTTCGGAAACCAATTTGAAACATCTGATATTGCACTATTTACTGTTTCTTTATTGCAAAGGATGTCTTTATCATCCGCAAAGAGTAACCGTTCTTTCCGTTTCGAATCGTCGAGGGCATATCGTTTACGTAAAGTAGGAACAGAATAGGCCTGTAATCGATCCTGAGGAACCTACATGCAACGGGTAAGGCAAGGAGTCGGAAAGGTGCGTGGGCCGCAATGTTCCATCATTCCAGTAAGGTATTTCAACTCTCTGATATCGTTGTTTAAGGTACGAACATAACCAATCTAGAGCAATACAACGAATTCCATATGAAGGTAATTTGGAAAGTAAAATGTCATGATCAATGACGTCAAAAGCTTTTGAGAGATCTAAAAATAATCCCATAGTAGCTTCGTTTTGATCCAATGATGAGGCGACATCTTTAAGAAAAGAAAATATGGCTGTTTCCGTTGATTTTGATTTTCTAAATCCATGTTGGCAATCTGAAAGCGCGTTGTATTTTACTGGAGAAAGGTTTCATCTGGTACGTAAAAGTCTCTCATTATTTTTTGAAAAAACTGATAGAAGAGAAATGGCCGATAATTTTGAATTTCATTTTTGTTGCCTTTTTGAAAAGCGGCTTAATTTTAGCTGTTTTGAAAACATCTGAAACGTTCCAGTGCATAAAGATGCATTGAATATGTGAGTTAACGGGTGTATAATGGCATACGCACAAGTCTTTAACAAAGAATCCGGGAATTCATCTAAATCGGACGAATATTTATTTTTTAGCTTCATCTATTTCTATTCAGAACCGTAATTTATCAGCCAGACTAGCCACAGTAACGATTAACTTGAATAATGTGTTAGGATGGTGACGATTCGCCAAGATTACAAATTTGAGAACGGTAAGTTGAAACACAAAAAATATGTAATTACATAAAAATTCGGTCTCAACTAATAATAACTCATTCTGTAAATTTTGGTACGGCAAACGTTTCTTTAAGGACTGTGGCCACAAAATTCCAGGTTTTAGGGCACCAGAACGCTTCGTTTAAGAGTTATTTAAGTATAAGACTTTGACAATAGTGCCGAGTGTTGTGGGTTGCATTTGACGTGAATATTTAGATGCGTGCTTTTAAATAAATCCTTCATATCTTTAAAGGCAAAGATCAATTCATCACGTGTCCGTGAAATTCTCTTTCTTTAGAGACCTCATTTATAAAGATTGGTTGCGTGTGAGAGCAGCAAAATTCTACTGTATTCTACTGAAATAGAGGAGACGATGGAATTTGTTATGGATTCTCCATGTTGTGCCATTATTTGCTGAATTTTATTACTTGGAGAATTTTGATTTGTTCTTAAAAAATATTTACTTATAGTTTTATTGTTCTAAGTTTCACAATTCTGTAATTTTTTAAATTGTTTTTGTTTGTAACCCTGAGTCACGTCGAATGCAGGGTATCCTACATTTCGTACAGAATCCTAAAATAAATTGTGATTTATGCCCTAAAGATCGTATTTTCAAAAGTCCACACAGAATAGACAGTGCATCTAAGTTGATGAGAGTAACATATTATGTATTGCGTCTTCGCCCTCGTATCAACGCTTTTCGTAAGGTCGCTGCCAGTTTGAGCCCACCACTGTATAGAGCTTGTTGCGAAATTTGACAAGTAGTTTGCGGGCTCTTCCTTTGTGACACCCGTGGGTGGGGTACAAAACAGAGAGAAAGCATGGGGCACTTCAATACGTTATGTCACCGATAGTGTTGGCAACGAGTGATTCATCCAATCAACGATTCTTTCCCGCCGTTTCAACGATTGCAATTCTTTGGAATCGTTGGACCAACGACTACTTCGCCTGTAGTTCGCCCTTCTCCCGTACATGAAAATGCAGCGCTAATGTGTCAATGTTTTCGTGTGTTACTCGTAATAATAAAGCATATATTTTATACTTCCGTGTTTCACAGTCATTGTGTTTTTCGCCCCGTGAAAAATACTCGTTTAGGTATTCTTTTCAGTGTAATCTCATTTGGGCGCTTTTTAGGTTCACTGAACATGTTAAATTAGCTACGAAATAATTGCGTTAAATCGGAAGGTATCTGCCTGTATTTCACAATTTATCTTATATTATAAGATATATATCATAAATCTGTGATATTGTAATGTTGAAAAGTGTTCAAAATGAAGTTTATGTGTGTATGCGAACCATAAAAAGTCTCACAAAGTGTAATATTTACAATGTGCATAAATGTGTTTTAATTCCTTCCTAAGTTCTGTAATTGAGGTATTATCTTGTTGTTCTAATTAAATAAAAAATAGTAGAAATAGGGAATTTTTGTCTCCATAAAGTATTTTGTAGGTTGTGTCTAGTAGATTTATTATTTGAATCTTATTACATACTGGCATTGCAGATGAAAGTTTAGAACATCAATGTAAGTTAAGATATTGATTGCAACTGAATATTCATCCATTGTTTACTTTTTTGTAAACAATCTGCTTTCTTTTGAGGGATGATGTTTCTCATCTACATTATTTAATGTTTTTTTTCTAGTAACATGTAATGCTTTAATATTTGTTTCCAGTGTTTGAACATGGCTGAACTTAATTTTGTGCTTCTTGAGTTGGCCAATTATACAATGAACTGCTGTAATGGAAAACTTACTGACAACACCTCTTTGTTGATTGCATTATAGCTGCTGAAGGGTAAGTAAAAGCTCATAGACTGATTTTGTCTGCATGTAGTCCATACTTTCAAGTAAGATGAATTTTATTGAATGATAATAACAGAACTATTTTTTTTTATTCTTTCTTTTTTTTTTCGTCTTATTTTTTATTCTATTATACATTTTTATAAAGGCGAGGTTTGTGGAATCAGGTCTGTTTTGACAGGTTCTGGGAAGAAATGCTATTCACTATCACTGTTTTGTCTTTTCATTAGATGCTGTTTAATGAGGAAAATTGAGCATCCATTGTCATTCTCAGAGATATCTATTTCACATGCTTCAGACTTGATTGGATTTTGTGTATAATGGAAAGCAGAGATTTTCAATGTCAGTTGGAAACATTTTTGAACTTGCAGTGTCTTTGCAGATTAAAGGCCTTAATAATTATCTGATAAAGACAAGTAAATGTTAAAATGTCAGCATTATAAATTTTGCAAATGCAGATATTAATATAAGTTTTTATATCTTCCTTTTTTCTGTTCTTTTGTAGAGAAATAACACATTCTAATGTCTATAAATTCATCACTGTTCATCCAGGTTAACGAATATATTGGAAAATCAAGGGGACAAGCTTCGTGAAGAGCGGTCGTGTGTTCCCAACAATCTCACCTCTCCATGTTTCATAAGACAATCCTCAGCAGCACCCAGACAGTGCCTTCCTGTTCAGTTTGAAGGAAGCCAGACTCTGCTGAAGGCACAATCAAGAGTGGCTACAGCCTGTGCAGAATCAACTAAGTCATCCTGTGCATTGCAATTCTAATGTGGTTGTAAAAACAGACCAGAATTTGAAAGAAGAACATGTATTTTCTGAAATAAAAATTTTGGAGACAAGAAGTGAGGTATTAGATAGTGTGAACCATGTTGAATCCATGTCTGGGAATCCTGAGAGTGAAATGAATAATAAATCTGCTCCAGTATTTGAAGAAAATTTGGAACAGTATTCAAGTGGGAGTAAATCTTGAGGGTTGGAAGTTCAAACATAGCAATCTATGAAATTGTTTAAACCTCCAGGCAATTTCGCCCAGCTTAGGAAATCCACAGTGGGGGGACAAGAGGTTGTTATGCGATTATAATAATTGGTGACAAACGTAAGGTCATTAGTTAAGGGTGGGAATTTCACCCTAGTGTCTTGCCGGAACTCTGTTAGATAATAGTGCTGCCTGTTATCATGGTGTGTGCCTCTGTGATAATGTTTTCATCGTTCCAATTGCCAGTGTTAGTTTGAGCTTGAAATTTTCATAAAAGAATTGATAGCTATGCATGGATATGACTCAAGGTTGTTTATAGTGATCACAAGGGCCTATATTCGAGCCTCACAAGTGACGTGATCCAGGCGATAAGCAAGGAAACGTGCCTTTGAAAGTAATTTGGCAGTTTAATGCAGCGGGGACAAAGTGTATGAAGGGTGAGCCAAGAAAATCACCTGTAGGTATGTTTTCTTCATTTCTATCAGAGTGCTTAGCATAATTTGAGGGAGGGCTTAAGGAAATTCCCCTCCTCTCCCCCCTCCCCTTTCACTCCCATTCCCTCCTCCACCCTGCCGCCACGCTTCTTTAAGGATGTACAGTGTTCTGAACTTCAACCAATTTGAGATTTTCAGTGTGCACTCACTCTTGTCAAAAGGTCTTGCAATTTATAATAATGAGCATTTTCACAAATATTACTCTTTGATAATTATTCAAATATTTGTGAAGTAATTAATCATAATCCTTTTACAAAAATTGAATGTTGGTGTATTGATGACCGCTGGAGACAAATGATTCAGCCCTATTGTGGTTAGTTTGAATAACTTCTCCATCTTTCACTGGAAGAGTATTTGAACACATCTTCAAGATTGCACATGAATATCAATTTGAGATAGATCTTAAATATTTATAGTGATCCAATCCGCTTTCAGCTTCTTTATTCAGAATTGGATCACAGAAACTTCTGTGGTGGTTTTATGATTGTGTGATTTCTATGTTTGTGGTAAATTTTAAAATATATAATCCAGAGAGAAGTCTCATATTGTCAAAACAAATGTTTTATATTTTGTTGCAAACTCTGCAGTTCCAAAAAAATGTACTCAGTTGTGTTTTGCTCTATAATCAGTATTTAGAGTACTTTTAAAATTATATTTACAGTGGTAGCCATTCAAGTGGAATTTTTTAGGTTATATCTTTGTTACTAATTTCCAGTGCAGTCAGAAAGAAAGATAAATAATGCACCTCTTTGCTACATACCAGAATAAAGCATATTATATTATCAGCAAATTTTGGTCTTATATGTGTGTTGTACTTATAGATTATGTAAATTTAGTAACAAAGTTTGTTGACAAGATAAGAAACCTGGCGTTTCCATTGCGAATTGTAATTAATCAGTATACCTAGGCGCTGACTCTAGTGATTGCTGGGTAATTGCAGTTTCCCATGGTACAATCAATTCTATGAATATATACTGTACAGTTTTGGGCTATACTATCAATGTAACTGCCAAATGTACATAATATGTTTACAAAATATTTAAATCTTTCTGCAATGCATTTCAACAAATTTTCCAAACTGAAGTAATTTAATATTCTGAAGTATTAAAGTTTGCTATGTGGTACCTTTAACGATTAATGCTGTGTCATCAGCAAAGGATACTCAGCTCTGTTTCAAAATTTTGAAGAGATCATTCATATAAATATTAAACCACAATTAGCCTAGGATAGTGCGCTGAGGAATTCCACCAAGTACATGTAAATCTTCATTATATATATATTATTCACTTGCGCAGTTTATTTTTGATGAGTCAGGTAATTTGTAATAAATCATTTACTCTTAGTCCGTACATTGCCAATTACTTTCTAAGCAGGTTCACTGTATAAAATGCCTTGGCTAGGTCACAAAATTATTGCTTAGCCGTGGATACTTTCTTTTATTACTTTCCTTAGTTTATCAGTTACAAATGTAATTGCATCCTCAGTTTTGTTTTCTGGTAATCCAAATTATAATATTAAAGTTGATGATCTTATGTTTAACATGAAAATCACTTAAGTTCTAGTATTTGTTCATAAACTTCGACAAAATTAGAAATCAGAGAGATTGTTTTTTAAGTTTAGCAATATTAGAAAATTAATTAATTAAAATTAGGAATCGGAGAGATTGGCTTTTAAGTTTTTTAATTAATAATCTGAGATTATCGATCTGTTTATCTATACGCCATATCACCAGATGGAGAATAAGCAAATACAATTACAATTATCAATTTAAAGTATTTTCATTATCAGGTGAAAACATTAATTTAAGTTGTATTAATGTCAATTATTTAAATGATAAAAATAGTATATTTGGCTATTAATTTACTTTTTAAGAAATTGATAGTATTCACTCAATTTTCTTGAAAGCATAATGATCAACATTTTTAATATTATAGTTTATCAAATACAACAATTTATACATTTTTTAACATCTTTGCTTGGGCAGGCTGATGCTTTACTTCCCTGAACTGTGGGTATAACTGTTGCAATTAAAACAGCGATTTAGATTATAATCATCAGATACTTTGTATCTACTCCAACCTAAGTCAATTTTATTTGTACTCTCAACGTTATTATAAATAGTAGGACTTGACTCAAAGAGTATGGTACTGGTACCTTTTAGCCTAATTTCTTAAATTCTATGTAAGATCTTAACTTGGAGAGATGAGAATTCTGTACTATCGTACTACGTTGTACTAGTAGGAGCATATCATATACATGATCAATTCCTACCATTTTCATTCTTGGTTTTCTAAATTGATCTGTTTCAATTATACAGTTATCTATAAGAATTTATCTTGCAATATTACATTACCTGAATCTTCACTACATTTAATCAGTACAAAACCATTATTTATTTGCTTAATTGTGTCAACAGAAATTTTCAACTTAGAGAGTTCAACATCTAATTTGATCTTTCCTAATAAATTTCTTTTGTCACTTTCATTTACTGTTTTGACAATTATGGGTGAGGCTTGTTTCTTCCGAGTACATGGTTTTCATGAGTTGTTACATTCGTGTATGTTGCACTTTGATTTTGAAGTTGGGTGTCTTCTTCCAGTATTTTTAATTTAGCCTTAAACCCTTGGCTTCAATATCCATCGCCTTTCTAAGTTTATAAGTTGTTGTTCCACATCTTCCTTACTGAGGTAGGCAAATGTCATAATATTGTACTTTTCTTCACTTCTGTATTTTCTTGTTTTGTTTGAAGTGTATGCTTGCATTTCTTTCTATTATTTTTTGCATTCCATCCACAATTTGACATTGTCTTTGTCGCAATCAGATAGCATATCTGCTAGTATTTTGTTTGTTTCATTGTTTCTTGTTTCTTTATTTACTTTGTTTTTTGTATTCTAAAATGATTTTAGTTCTCAGTTTCCATTTTGCTCTAGAATTAGCATACAATAAATTAATTATAAACCAGTAGTATAATGGTACGTCTCCTTCAGAAAGAACCATTCCAATTATGACATATTCATCAGAAATGTGTTAACCAATGGAAATGTTAACCTGCAGAACTTGTTAATTCAAACTCAACCTCACATTCAAGATCAACTGACATTCTGCAATCAATAGATGATCTTATTTTCATTCAATAAATAAATTATATATATATATATATATATATATATATATATATATATATATATATATATATATATGTGATGTAGTTATTGTTAAAGTTATCCTTATATAGTAATTGAGTAATGTGTTTGTCACCAGTCATGACAAATGAGATGCCATTTGATGCTTCTCGGTCTCTGGTTGGGAAACTGATTAGGTGGGGCTGATAAGTGAATAATAGTTCGTTTAATTCCTCTGAACTGGAGAAATCTTTTGGGACAATTCTTAGCCGGTACCCTCTTGGACATTCTGCAAGAATTTTAGAAAAACATGTTTTTAATGGTTTCAAGGCTCCTATGAGAACATTGGTGTTTATGAATTTCTGCCCAGCACTTGCATGTTGATCATTACGCCTTACTTTTAAATAGGTTATTGTGCAATGAAACTTAATTTTATAACGAATTATCAAAAATCATGTTTCTTTTTTCCTAGCCATATCTTTCCGAGAAAAACATGTTTGTGGAATTTTAAGGCACCTACAGTGCGAAATGTTGTGTATTACTGTATTGTCTTTCCAGCTTAATCTAACCCCATTACATTGATGATAGCTACATCTGCTCATGTAATGAAACAAGAAAAGAAAGTAGTTCAATGAATACTTTTTCATGTAAATCTCTGTTTCTAAGCTTCAAAATTTAGCCTGAGTAAACTAGCACTGGGGCACTAGGCTAAGCTAGTTATCATTGTTGTTTCATATAATTATGGTTTTGTTGTTGTATTATGATGTTTATTTTTGAATAAGTTTGTTATAGCACTAATGATATTGAAGTACAATTTGAGCCAAAAAATGATTGCAAATATTGTTAGAGAAATCTATCTGTTGTGCTGTAAATGACAAAATATATTAAAAAGTAATTTACATTTAATTCATACAGGGTTCTAAAATTGGTAATAATCACAAAACTGAGAGTTCATTGCAGTTAATCATGAATTTGATACAATGCTGTGAGGTTATTTCTGTCCCTGTGAGTTTGTACGGATCTTATTTCAGTTACCTTCCATGCTGCCCCTAGGACATTTTCGAAATTTTGTCAAAATGACTAAAAAAGAAACCAACATCATTTTTGCCCTGGTACATCTGTTAGAAGAAAATAAATAATTATCAGCAGAATATACCTGCCTAGTTGTTCAACTCTCCGTGATCAGCTTATCTCCCTCATCAAGCTTTCTACTACCACCATATCTGCGTGGGTCGCTACAATAAATGCTGTGGCTACTCGTGGCAGACTTCCAGCACAACAATTTTGACCTCGAGTATCTGTAGCGTAATTCCTCTAGCAGAATGAATCAAAATTCATAATTAGGAAAAAAATAGCTTAAGGTTTGCTTGACATCATTTTCTATGTTTCAATGAAAAATGCATTCAAATCACATTAAACATTCCAAAGATTACCCTGGAAAAACAGACGGTTGACAAAAATTGTAAAAACTTGAGATTGTTTTTATTTTGACAGCAGGGGCAGTTCCTTTGAAATTACCAACTAGCACTCCAATTTTATTGATAGTAAATGAATCCCAGTGGCAGTTCCAGAGACAATTTTGATGGGGCAGTGGGGCACAAAATTCTTAATGGAACTTCTGTGTTTGGTGGTGCTAAATTAGTAAATACAGATATGTTCTGTGGTTTTAATAGGTGAATAAATGAATGTTTCATACTCTATTCGTACTGAACGAAATCAAGGAAACGATTTGGAGACAGAGACATCCCATGTTGCAATTTCTTTTCCAACTGTAAAGTATCAGCTACAGCAACCCAAAATTGACTGTGCAGTAATAGGACACAGTTCCAGCACCTCCCTTACCAAAGAAGGAAAACACGGTACTAGAAATGCCTGGCTTTTTGAATTTTGAAATCAGAGAAAACGTGGCGAACAACTAGATTAACACCAGATAATATACAAAAGGAAAGATGGATGTGTATTATTTAGGAGGGCAGCCTCTTTGAACATAGTGGAGGTTTAAGGGGCACCATCATCACTGATGATTCCTTGGCTTGATTATATTGCACATTTTATATTGCTTATAGGTTGAATCGGGCTAGTTGAATAGGGCTAAATTGTTTTGTCTTCTGCGCAGGATACTGACAGAAATTGGGCTTTATAAAAAAACATCACTTCCCATTTTTCCAGATGAAAGGGAGTCTCTTCATTCAAATGGGAATTCAGCTTTGGTGTTACAGCAGCGACAGCAACAACTGCGAGAGGAGCAATTACAACAGCAGCAGAAGCTGCAGCAAGTAGATGAACAACAAAAACAACATGATGTGCCGCATTCAGCCTGTGAATTGTCTTCGCCTCCAGAGCTGTCTAAGCAATATAACCAGATACTACCTGAACTTTTGGTGCCATTGAGTGTTAAAGCAGAGGATTCAGAGAGCGAAGAATCCACGCATGCCCTGGATGTGCCTGGAAATGACACCGAAGAAATGGATGAAGAAACAGAACTTACATGTGAAGAAAGTCTCGATCCCAGCTCTGGTAAGTAAAGAATTGTCTTCAACATTTTACCTCACAAAATACTTGTAAGAATAAATATAACTAGTTGTTCAAATATTATCAGTGCAATTGTTCAGCTAAGGAGTAATACTTGGATTTTACTATCCTAATTTCTCACCCCATGGGATTGAGTGTTTAATATAATTAAGGTAAGTGAAAAGTTCAACCTGTTTATAAGGATGACAACACTTTTTCATTTTGTGGAAAATTACACATTAATAATAATATATAATGCATCGCATCTATATTTCAGCAAAATATTTTAAACAATTTTGATATATCAAAATCGAAATGAAATGATTAAGAAACATCGAGAAGTCTGCCTAAAAAAGACATGAAACAATCAGTAACAGATCACAGTAGGAGGCTTCAGAGTAATGTACCAAGCAAATAAAACTCAAATGATATTTCGAATGATATTACAAGGACTTATTATGTTCTAATTTATACAAATGCCAAGCCTGCATTAAAAGGGGAGCATCGGATGAAACCCAAGAAAGAAAATATTTTGACCACATCATACAATGTCATACATTACGGTACCATACTCATTTTTATACATGCTTTTATTTATCATCATTTTGCTTGTAACCTTTGCTTTCTCCAGTGCATCCCATAGTTCTTTCCTGGGTACTGTATCTGGGTACTGAAAGCTGACTTTAAATCTATGAAAGTAGTGCATATTGTTTTTCCCCTACTCGGTGTTTTCTCAATTATGGATCTTCGAGTGTAAGGGCCGATTTCACCCATGCTTGTTAACACGCCAACTAGAAATTAGGAGATTTTAACTTCCGTTAGAGAAAAAACGTGTTTCACCAAACTTTAACGCTTGTTAACTTTCCGTTTAAGTTAACGCACAATCTCAGCTCCGTTAGCAGCACTTAACGCCTGGTTAAGCTGATGACAGCGCAGCGTTCGAACACACAGCAGAGAAGAAAATGGAGAAAGCTCTGCAATATATATTGGAAGACGACGATATTTTAGAAAGCCTGTAAATATCTGTGGTGCTCGCATGTATTCAGGGGAACTTTATATCAGATTGAGTGGTACCAAACAATCGACACTGGAAATCCTGAAATTTAATTGAGCAGGATCTGGAGTTTTCATTAAACAGGTCCGAAAATATTACATGTAAAATTAGATACCATTTATCACAACCAAACCATATAAGTAACAGTTTTGCATGCACATTGAAAACTATCTTATTATATAACCCTCATGAATGCGAATTAGGTTACGAATGGTTTCGTTCATTACGTACCTACATTATACATGCAATTGTGTCACTATTCATTCCAAAAATTTTAGAAACTATATCACAAAATAATAAAGTTTAAAGTATGATATGCATTAATTATAGAATATTATAAATTAAGTTATATTATTTATTAAAAATAATAACTAATTATTAGAAATTTGTTTTAATTTACATTCATTTCCAGGGAACGCATTGGCCCGCACCAATTAACCAGTAACTTATGACTACGTTATTTTGCAATTGGCAGCTACCTGCAGGTTATGGGTGACTATATTGGGGTCAGCAAATCTATGGCTAACCGTATTGTCCATAGAGTTAGCTGCGCTTTGGCTAGACTGTTGTCTGTAAGCAGAGTAAATATACTCACCGCAGAGTTTCCAGTTCCCGACCTTCCAAAAACAAATACTTACGCATTTTGTACACCCATTAAAATTAACTGGCGATTAGCTAACTGAAGCCGCGGAAGCGTTGGTGAAACGGGAATGAAATTCAACGGACGTTAATTTTAACGACTCATTTACTAACGTCACGTTAGGTGCATGTTGGTGAAACCGGGCCTAAATATGGCGTCATGTTTGTCTGTGTGGTTTAAAGCACCCTTTGCTCCTCTTCCAAATCTTTCTACCTGTTCCAATTTTACTTTCTATCCTCGTGCCAATTAACGTATTCCAGATGACAAACGAATCGCCCCGTAATTTTCTAAGTACAGTTGACAGTGCTTCCCTTTAAGTGTGGAGGTACTATAAAAATTTTCTTCCCATTCTCTCACGGTATATTTTCTTCTCCTTATCTGTTGACATAAAGTTGCTATCCACGTCCTTCTGTTTATACTTCATCATTTCTGCGATTTCGCCAGACCAGCTGCCTTCTCCCAATTGAATTCTTCTCATTGCCTCTTCTACGTCTTTCCGTTTTGGAATCCTCCTCCACCTCCGCCTCTTCCCTGGTGTCTTTTTGTGAAGTGAATTTGACTATTGTGATAGCACTTTCAATTAGTAACCCCTGCAACCCACTGGTACACATTCGACTAATGTATATTTTGTGAATCTTTCTTCTGGGTCGGTGTGTTTTTCTAATCTTCGTCAGCCATGAAAGTAATTATTCAAAATAAGTGTGGCGTCGTGTGTCATTTGCAGTTGTTTACAAAATTGAGTTATTTTAGATCTTATATTAAGATCCATAGCCCGCAACGACATTTTGAACGCATTGTTTCCGCAGATTTACTCCTGAAAGCGCCTGCGCGCGTTTTAGCCCCTTTCAGCCGAGTGTGCGGCGTCGCGAAATCCGTCCTAACTGCTCTCTCTCGACTGGTGATGGCTATTTTGAAGCCCCAACGTGCATTACTGCGCGCTGTGTTAATCTACGCCCCTACGAAGTGTCGGATGTTCCCATAGTTCGGCGCCTAGGGGCGGATGCAGCCAATCATTTTGGAGGGGGGCATCACAGATTTTTGTTAAATAATTTCCGTGGACCGTAGTTCTACCCTACATTCTTCTCCAAAAACGACTATGTAATCTTTGAAATGGTCGAGATGAGATTTATATAATCTCTTAAGTTACATTGATAAAAGTGGCTTAGTTTCTGAAATGTAGATAAGGTAAATGGTACTATCTGCAAAACGAATGTTCAAGTTCTAAAATAAGTTCTATCTACTAAACCGCGTTAACCATGGAGCTGTGAAAACATGGAGGTGCCGTTACCAACCTCTTCCGTGTTCAACAAGTGAAGCTCCAACATGCCCTCACTACTGCCTGCTGGAAACTCGAGGTCGGATGTCCTCACAGTTTGGTACGCCCGTTTCAGTTATATCAGGCGAGGAAAGCGCGCGTCAGCAACTGTCATCATTGGTCCCAGGGCACTGAGTATCGACTTGAGGCGTGGAAAAAGTATTTCTGCCGCCACATTTCGTGATCTTTAACCTGTTTCCGAGAAACACTTCCGATTTATTATTTCGTTTCCGGGCACGTCTACTGCTGTGGTCATTAGTGGACCCCTGAATTTTAGGCACAAAAAGTGATAATTGCACCTAAAATAGGTAATAAAAAATGATGAAAATAGGCACTCATTGGGCATGAAATGTGACGTAGGGGTTTAAGACTTGTATTTTGTGTTTCTGCCTTTCCAACAGTAGGCTTTGCCTGCCCTGTATTTCTCGCCTGACTGTAGAGTCGCCATGGCAAAGGTCACCTCACGCAGCTGCGCTGGGAATGGGTACAATGGCCCAAAAAATGTGTGCTGAAGCGCGTGATACCCCATCTTCATATTGACATGCAGAACTCCTTAGGTCCGTTGTGTCGGATGAGATTTCGGTGTGTAGTCGATCAGGGAATGAGGAAATTCGAGAAAGTTTTGCGTTTTGGTAAATTTTAAACTAGTGATGCCTCTAATGTACATACTTTTTCGCATTGTTTCTAAAATCTACGCTATATTATACTACCACATAAACAAGTGTTTTCAACCAGCAATTTTTTTCCGCTCCAAGGTCCGATTTCAAATCCTGTTTCGACTCGGCGGCACTCATACCGCTACGCCACACAGGAGTCGAATGAATCGAACTCGGGCAAAGGCTTAGAAAGGTAAATTCCTGATTTATGTAAAAACCCTCAACAATCAAAATGTTAATTGGAAACTCTAGAAAGCTCTGAAAAGTGGTCAGTATGAATTTAGGAGAAAATTGGCAGAACGGTTTAGGAGCTGCAGTTGTCCCCAGACGGACTAACAGTTGTTAGGTTGGTACGTTGATTAATTGATACTGATTCCGGGCGCGCCAACGCCCAAGACCGTGTCCCGTAAGTGTAGTGAAGTAGTTTTGTAGAGTATGTTTTCGCACGGGAGGATATTCGCGCCCTGATGGTTAAAGCGACGCCGACCTACCGTCGGCTGTTGACTATTTGTGGGTAGAAGTACTTCAAAATGACTTTTCAATGAAGTTCCTGGAATTGGTTGGCGTTTCGCAAATAACATAATGGATCAAATTGAAACTCGTGTGATTCAAACCAGTTCCTTTTGACCCAAAGCGCTCAATCTGTACACGCCTGGTGCTGGTTAGCTCGGTCATCCGAGTCTGCTACGGGCGGCATACTTCTATATCAATCAGTCAAGAGATAATTGTATCAGCTCTAGCAGTAGCAAGCCGGTAAGTTGAGAAAATGTGAAGAAATGTCTTTTGGGACGACAAAAGACAGCCGTGACCATGAGGCATACTTGAAGCTAGACCACTAAAGAGATTAGAAAACTAACTGCTTCTAGAAAGTCTGTGCCATTCTATAGCACAACTTGTTTATTAATTTACCATACGGTGTACATACGAGGCCAAACTCAAAAGAAAATATTTAGTGCGAGTTTTGAGAAAATAATATTCTTAGAAATTTAATACATTGCAGACACGAATTAAGCGAAATCAGTTTATTTTAAAAAATATACATAACTTTATTAAAGAGCTGATTTTTTACAATAAATTAAGAGCATGATTTTTACAAGCAAAAATCGCCATTTCCAATTTTGTACTTTTGAAATTTGAAGGGTTATTTTTGGTATTTTCGAAAGAACGGAGCAATAGCCGAAATTGAGACTAGCACCGTATTTTTTTACCGTTCCTTACTACATATGTGGAGAAAATGTAAAGAAAAAATTTACGCTATCAGAATATCCGTTTGAAATTACCAAAGCCACTAGATTATCCAGATCGAGAGGGGAATATCAATTTTGAAGAAAATCGTCTGAACGGTTTAGGTGCTAGCATTGACCACAGACGGACGGACAGACGGACGTTTTGCCGTCAATCGATTTTTCGGTATTAAAAACAACAAATGAATCGGATTCTTGGCTACAGCGTGTTAGAGGTTTTTTACTATATATTGCTACAAGATTTATCCACTTTCTTTACCAGTGCCCAGCAATAAGTGCTTTTCTGTCTAAAATTCGTTGTTTTCCGGTGCACGATTATACAATGCGTTATCTTCTTAAGAAGAAAGGCGAGAAAGTAAAATGACTAATTAAAAATATAATTTTTCAAAATTATCTGTTTTTGTTTTAGCCAAAAATACCCCCTTTTGGGACATTTGAACACTAATAGATGCTATCGGTAGATCTCTTTATGATCTGTAAACATCTGCAATTATTTCCACAAGTTCCCAAAGGAACTAAATATGCGCTTGAGTTCGAGTCATCTCCTGTAACTGCAGTGCATGTTTGTCACGGGAGGTGGCGGTGAACTTCCTCGGTGGGTTGTGAGATCCTTCGCCGACCTACACTTTGGCTTGCGGGGCTTTTCCGAACGAGGTATCTCCACTAGCCGGCCACGACCCCAGTGAGGTCTTCCCAATCATTCGCACTACAGAATCATTAATTGTATCCCGAGTCACCTAAGCCAAAGTACTTTGATATGAAAGCTGCACGCTGCAGTGATTGTTTGGTGGGATCGCCAGTTTGTACAATTGCGTCTAGTCTGGCTGCAAAACTTCGGTCCTGAATATAGAGATTACTCCAAGAAGGGACCGCTTTGACAACTTCTTCTTGTCCACTGCTTGAAACATAACTGCAGGTTATGTCCATGCACTCATTTTGTCAGTGCGTTCGTTTACAGTTAGCTCATTTGTAAATGGCTTCATCACTATCTCTTGCAGTGTCATCGCCCTGCATGACGTACATGATTCCCGATCTATCAAACTTAGTTTCTTAGGACTCCTCAATAGCAATAGATGAAACACTTATTACTGACGGTGGAAAGGGGTCTGATGCAAAGAGTGAAACAAAGACATTTGATCTTTAATGAAGCGGCCTCAAGATGTTTCGAGTGCACTTCACGCCAAAAACAAACAGCTGAACAATTCAAAGCAGCAAGTTTTCCGCTGTTGCGGATGAATCAACGCTCAGCAAAGAATTATTTCAATATGTACCATCAAGGAACGCTTCAAAACATTAGAGCTCATGTTGGCGATTCATTTGTGTGCATTGCCGTTGATGTAACAATAGATGCGATGACCGTTACATAGCAACTTTGATAATTGGAGAACTACTTCCGTATTCCGAGAACGCGTGTGAATCACATCAAATAGTAAGCGGAGGGGACTGGATTGTCCTTGATAGTTTATATAGGAGTGATCAATCCCCTGCCTTTTGGCGTATTCAAGTTCGCATTCCTTCTCCCAGTCGACCTCATCACTGGATATTCTCGTGAGGGACAGCTGGTCGCTGTTTGAGTGGTCCTCTGCCTGTCAGGGCCATCTATACAGTGACACCCATTTCTGCAATCGCTGCTGCACAAACGCCATTCCTAGATTCAGAGGGGCCCGAACCAGCCCCATTCGATGTGGGAACTCGATGTGCAAATGCGATAAAGTTCCGGAAGCAGGAACTAGCAACGCTGAACTATTATCCAACCGTTCCAAATCTCGTAGAATAAAAACGAGTCCGAGCTTAATCGATGAAGTCTTGCACGAAACCCAATCCGCTTCTTGTATATATCATTTACGTGTGACACACCTCCGAATGCTGTGTGGATGAACATACGGAAAATTGAAGGGACATTCCCTTTATGCGCTTTTAGTGAATAGGCAGCTGCAAACATCGCCAGGTACAATAACTGAGGAACCTGCTTCCCACTGTAAGAAAGTGCCTACCTTATCTTCTTACGCCCAATCTTTTCTCTACCAAAAGAAGGACGGAGACGACAGCCCTTGATTTTTTCTGGCTGGCTGGAAGAGCTACTGTTCTTTTCGTGGACGAACTTGTCTCAACCATATCGAAAAACACTTCTACAGCAGACTAGATATACATCGCCAGATCCCAGACACACAACGCCTATTTCAAATTCAACTTTTCTGTAGCGTATATTACCGAGAAGTTCGCTTTTCTGCTAGCCCTGAAATGTAATGAACCACGTTCGCTATAACGATTTGTGTGTAGCAGGACCCGTGTTGCTTTTAGTCACTTAACGCAGCCTCTCACGGGCCATCAGGCGGCAAAACTCCGTGTATTGTCGCACCACTATTACCGAGTACCCGGCTACCTTTGACCCGGTTCATATGTTAATCACATGCAGTGAGCTTGATGACCATGCTACGAAGTCAGAGATTCGGTAGACGCTTAATGACATTCGTTGTTCCTTAGCAGATCTTTACAGCATTTTTGAAACGCTCCGTGTTTAGTGCATGGCAAACAAAGTACAAAACAATTTCGAAATTAAGACCGATTAAAGACTTCTGGTGTTAATGACAATACTCATAGAACCTGCGGCAGCCACGGAATGCACTTGAAATTCACAAAGCGGTTTACTTTAAAGTAGTCGCTATTTGGAAACAATATCAATGTTTTATTTTGACGAGAAAAAATATAATTACGCAGTACCATAAATGCACGGCGTGTACCATTGCAACATATTAGAATATTGTCCACAATTTCGCATTAGGACCTCAATACGAAAAATTGCCAAGCAACATTTAGTAAATTCAAAAATCGCCGTTTGTTTCTTATCACACTATTTCCTCCGTCTTGCCAACAATAGTATTATGGGAGGTGAATATTAATTTACGTGTTTTATTACATAACTGTGTGGCGCGGCTCAGTTCGGTGTTCCGACGATATGTATGAAATTGACGTCGTTTTCGTGCGACACGACAACACAGTGGGAGGCAGCGCGTAATCGCGGTAACTATTACGCATACTTTCTGAAAACATTGGGCAAACCATTTCCGCGCTAAGTAGTAGGAAAATATTTAAAAATTTTAAATGATGCCTGAAAGTCCGTGACGAAGTAGCACCACTAGGAAATAGGTGTTATGTAAGAAGCTTTTAATATCCCATTCATCATTTACATGAAATTTCTTTACTGTCTGTTGAGCACTTGCTCATGAATGTGCTCAAGCACTCAACGTCAACTGTTTCACTATAGTTTTCACGCGACATGGGCAATATTTAATACGCCATTGCGGGGATATCTTTTCCTCTGTTATGCACTTATAACGAAGGTGCCTAGACGCACCTACGCTGGTTAATCTCTACAGTCTTGACACCAAAATATCTTCTACTGGTCCTTTCAATTGGTTTGAGTAACGTGCAGAACTCCAACTGCTTTCTGCAGGTGTCGGTTGTGTTCTTCGTGGCACAATTATTTACGGACGTCGGTGGCGCAGAGGGCTCTCCACCGCCACAGAACTGAGACCAGGAACAGGCGATGCCAGTGCGGCCGGGGAGGGTGCGGCCTGCCAACAGCGCCGGACTGCTCCTCAGCACCGGAGCGCAGGCCACGCGCCCGTTAGGATGCCAACTTTAAATGTCGCGACTGCGACGCCACCTTCGCCTCCTCCAGGGAACTCGAGGATCACAAGCGCCAGCACTCGGGAACACAGCCGTTGCCACGCGGCGTCTGCGGAGCATCTTCCATCGCGTCCAGCGACCTCGCTCCTCACCAGCGGCAGCTCGCAGCGGAGCGTCAATATTCGTGCGACGTGTGCGGAAAGGCCTTCGCTGAGGCAGGCGCTCTCGCACGTCACAAGCAGCGGCACAAGGGGGAGAGGCCTCATTCGTGTGACGTATGCGGTAAAGATTTCACTATCTTAAGAAGCCTCATCATTCATAAGCGCATACACACGGGAGAACGTCCATATGCATGCGATGTGTGCGGAAAAGCTTTCAGTCAGTCAGGCAATCTGGCACAACACAAGCGCGCACACACAGGAGAACGTCCATATGTATGTGCGATGTGTGTGAAAAGCTTTTGGTCAGTCAGGCAATCTGATCTCGCACAAGCGCACACACACGGGAGAGCGCCCGTATTCATGCGATGTGTGCGGAAAGGCTTTTAATCAGTCTGGCGACCTCGCCAAGCACAAGCGCACGCACACGGGAGAGCGCCCATATGTATGCGATGTGTGCGGGAAGGCTTTTACA
This sequence comes from Teleogryllus oceanicus, assembly GCA_964035755.1. Lineage (NCBI taxonomy): Eukaryota > Metazoa > Arthropoda > Insecta > Orthoptera > Gryllidae > Teleogryllus > Teleogryllus oceanicus. The sequence continues at coordinate 82,039,179 of CAXIVR010000010.1, read as the reverse complement.
GTGTCAAGCCACGTGGCCGTGCACAAGCGCATGCACACGTAAGAGCGCCATATGTATGCACGTGTGCGAAAGGGTTTTGGCAGCACTACCCGCGCCAGGTACAAGATAGCCGCACAATACGGGGAGCGACCACCATTGCGACGCGTGCTCGCTTCGCTTCAGTAGCAAGTCCGCGATGATATCTCACTGGCAACGCATTCACGTGACACACTGAACTGTGTGTGTAGCTGCCCATCCTTGCATTCTTCTTATCAGTGTAGAGTAAATGAGTGTACAGTAAGTGAACTCACGCATGATGATAATTAAATCACAAATATGATTAAATGAGTTTGTTCGTTCGTAGGTGTAAATAATGTTAATGTTTTTTATTGATTGATTGATTTTTTCGTGTTTCCGGGCGCGTCAACTGCTTTATTCATTAGTCCCGTTAGTGTAGTGCATGTTTTTCCTTGGGAAATGGCGGTGATCTTCCCCGCTGGATGGCGAGATCCGGCGCCGACCTACCGTCGGCTAGTGGGGTTTCCGCCTAACCAGAACTCCCACCAGCGGGGCACCACCCCAGCCGGAACAAGCTCTAAGCTCAAGGGGAGGATAGGACAAGGAAGAGGAAGGACAGATCGCGCGCGGTCCGTGGCCCGTTTGGTAAGGTACTGCCTGGCATTCGCCTGGTGTTGATCGGAGAAACCACGGAAACTACTGATCAGAACAGCCGGCCGCTAGAATTCTCCTCCAGACAGCGACTGAATTCGACCTAGCTGAGAAGCTAGTGTCGAATATCCTGCCACCTAGGACCCCGCGGTCAGAGGCCACGGTCAGTGACATCAGTTGATGCACTGAGCTACCGCTCCCGGTTTAATGCTTTTTTTTAAGAACTTAACTGTTAATGAAATGGTAAATTGCACTTCAAGAAATTCTAGATTCTCCAAAGCTTTCAAAATGATAAATTTGCAATGGCTGAACAAAATCTCAATTTTTATATGATAACTGATTCCTCAATTTATGTGATAAAATGATCGATACCTAATGAAGACAATTCATGAAAAAGTAAAGTAATTTTTATCGTAAATTTTACATTTAATAGTATAGGCGTTGTTTTATGTGAAATTTGAAGTCATATTCCTTTTAATGAACTGCAGACATCACTAAGTAGTCTCGGGGTGTGCACGAACCTCCAATTCGGTAGACACACATTTGACGGTGTTTTAGAGAACTTACATTTTTGAGATCAATAGTTTACGAACGCAGAATTGTTTTGTATTTTATATAAAACGAATGAATCTTTTTTGGACACCCCAAATAAGATTATTGTTAATTTGCACAAAAAGAATTATGATTTTACTTTTGAGAAGTACTGTTTTTGGCTAAAATTTCCTCAGCTGCAAAACCTTCCCGATTTGTTAGAAATACCTTCGCAAAAGCAACAAAAAAGTCAATTGAACCTAAACACTACTTAGTTTTTTAATAATTTTTAAATGTGAAGTAAAATAACAAAAACTAACTCTATTTATAAAAGTTAATCACCGTGAAACCATTTAAACAAATAAAAACCAATTTTCAAAATGAAGTAAACTGACATAATACAAACTGGGTTTACAAACAAAGTGGAGCTCTCGCCCTCCGCGGAGGTGGTCGGACTCTCCGCCCCCCGGCCATCTTGTGGTACTGTTATCAAAGGATGGACTGTTATTTTTAAATTGCGCAATTCTTCTTTGAAATGTATGTGCCTATGTGAATTTCTTTCTTAATTTTCTTCCGTCGATCGTTTTAATTTATGACCCATGAACTGAAACTGCATGGGTGATCAAACGTGCGAATGTCATGCCTCTAATGCTGTGACTTCGTGTGCCGATGCTTGCTGTGGTCTGCTAAGTACGTGTTGCCAAACATATATAAATGGCATATGGTGCTTCGTAGTGCTGTTGATGGTTTATGTGTAAATGGACAATCATCTGCTACGTCACTAACCTGCTGCCAACGGCACTATAACTGTTGATCAGGAGACGCTATCCATTTTGTTGCCAAATTTCTATGTGAACTAGCGTTTTCATCCGGATTAAAAATTCTTAAATTAATGTGTGAGTGACAGGGCAGCATCCGAGGTGCCAATGTGGTTCTCAGGGGATAGAACACATCGCTGCAGTGAATGCTGGATGCCGCGTTTTGAAGACTGAACCGTGAGGCACAGAGGAACAAGATGGCGGACTTGATTAACGACCCATAAAGTAGAGACTTTAATATAGCAGCCTCTCTCTTTGTTTCTTGGCGAGTGTCTAACTTATAAGGTGTAATTTTATCTATTTGACCTTTCTAGCATGCTTGGAATTTTAGAAATTGCCATAGGTGAATTGCCACTGGCCGTGTTGCACCGCTTCTCGTAATGGTGGTATCTCGCGCATCGCATCGGGCTCAAAGCATTACTGCGCCACCAATGTTTGTTTGATCATCGCCAGATCGCTAAACTGCCGCGATACGGCTTGGCTCAGGTTTATATTACTAGAAACTTATGGTTAAAATGTAGGTTCATAATGAATAGCAGGAACAGTAAAAGACATCAGTAAGCTGTTATATGTGTATAGTCAAACGGTGACGGCTCCAGGCAAACCAGCGAAGAGCCGGCGACGCTTAAACAATTATCTCGACATGTCCTTACCATAGGACGCAGACGACAAGCTCTCCCATCGGACATATTGAGGGCGTAGCGCTAACACATGCAAACTGGGATATCAAGTAAAAGTGACTAAGCACTGCCTCTTATCTGGCCTACGACGAAGGTCCGACGAGAACCTACCCTCCAACTTATTCTTAGGAGTAAAACGCTGAAGCGTGCGAACTGCAAAACACAACCCACACTGACCATCGGGTGCGCCAAATAAATATAAAAGAAACTGAAAAAAATAAAAAAAAACCGGTCCCAGTTTCGGTCAACATTTTTTAATAACTTTTATCAGGGATGCATGGTAATAAAAAGTTAAATGTGCAACAGAAACTGGTTTTGCTGTACGAGTTGTAATGAGAGTTTTCAGTCCAGATACACGTTGAGTAATTCGACTCCAAATACTCCTCTGACAGCTCGGCCTTATCTGACATAAATTATCAACTGCCACGAACGAATTCCTGCTGGGAGCGTCTCAACCCAGGGAGGACTATCTGAGAGAAAGAAGGCTCAAAGAACGGACTGTGTTCCAGCTGTGACAGGATGAACCCGACCTGCCGCTGGCGGCAACCCACGCATGTGTGCGCAATGCGCGTAGTCGCGGTCTGGGTACTTTACAAAAGGGGGAAAACACCGTCACATCGAAGTGTGTCCGTAACTCAGCTTGGACAGGTGTGCGCGTTAAATTTATCGAAGGGCGCCAAACGGGCACTTACCTGTCACCTGGCACCGGCATACGAGAACTCAGTGAGCACTCTGAATGAGGGCATGCACCGGGGTTGCTACTAATACTACTACTACTACACAATTACAAAGTTTTGTTACATTTAAGTGTCAATCGCCCGAATGGCAAGAACACATTTATTGGCTTTTTTTTATAATACAGTTTGGTAGGGAAGTCTCTTTTAAACTAAATTTTGTTATTTTCTTACATTAAATGACTCTTTCCTTTTAATGTCTTCGGAATTAGTACAAAATGAAAGCCGTTGTTCACCTCTTCGATGATTGCACATCCGTGGTCGTCCTCGGAAACAGTCGTTGTCGCGAGCTGCGCCACGCAAGGCGCAGCCAACCGAAGCAGTAATGCGTGCGGTGCTAGCGCTCCTTCCCGTTCCAATCCCTCACAGGTCCGCCGTCCGTAATCAGGAAGTGGATGACAAATGGGCTCCGATCGGATTGGAGGAGGCCGTCTGACGCCACCCACTCTCAATACCAGGCTGTGTTCCCAATGACCCGGCTGCACAATCAACTTACGGATCAACGCCGGCCCGTTGAAATGGAATAAATTCCGTTTGTGCTTACACGGGGCGGCCTGCACCCGTTGGTCGACCAACACTAGTCACTGACTTACCACCTCAACAGGAGCAGTCTCTTTCATCACGTTCTCTCGCCTTCTATCTCTTCTCTAAAAATCCTCCTCTCTCGAGCTTCCTGCGTCGCATCCCCACTCTCTTTCTAGTTTCGTCATCGCTCCTTCATACGTGATCGGAATTTTAAATGTTATTGGTCGAAATCAGTTTCCAGAATATTCGACGCGAGCTTCGAAGCCGATAGGCATTTTCGAATTAACCTCATTTTCTGGGCGCCTGATTGATGGTCTTGCCAGTGTGTAGCCGGCCAGTACACCAGAGATGAACAAAGCAGTCCTTTCTGCCGTTCTGCGATGCTTTTTATGAGTCCTACGATAACTAAACAGCAGCCGACTTATAATTTACTTGTTCCGGTGCCTAGCCGTACACGTGGACGGGCAGCCGCCCGCTCTTTGCCTGAAGGGCTGTCCCCGGGAGACAATCCCACCCTAGTAAATCTTTTGAATAGAGCTACTGGCACGCGTTCGCGCGTCTTGCGCTGAGCCGTGTCAAATCAGGGACCGTCCTAATTGGCGTGACAAGTTTTGGGTCCGGCGACCAGCAATGGCCTCATTGCAGTATCTACATCTGATATTTACAAATGTTTGATACCAATAAATAACAAACTTGATAACTTGCAGATAAACGAATCTGTAAGTGTACAGCATAGAGAATTGAAAAATGCAAATGATGTTAATGCAAACTTAGATTTGATAAATGGCAAACTTGCTGCTTTAGATTCTGTTCCGGCTGGATCTGAAGACTTCATTTAATTATCTTAGAGATCAAGTTATAACCTCGAGTGTTACTCAGTCTGAAACTGAATCTTGCTGTAATGGCCTTAAACAGAAGGTCTTCTCTATCAAACATCTTCAGAATGCCTCATCAACTTCTGGTACTGAAGTTGACAAGCAGACGTCATTGGTGATCTCTGGATGTCCTATGCAGAATGAAAATCGTGTTTATTTTCTACAACTTCTGTTTACCAATGCTGTGGTTTTGGGCTTGCAGTTTGATTGCCGCACAGTTCATTCCTGTTCGACGTTTACCAAGAATAAGCCTTGAAGGATTTACTTCGCAATTATTCGGAATTCATGTTTGTTCTGGGCTTAATCGACCATGATACTACTTAAGAGCGAATGTCTGATATTGAGACAGTCGAGATTTCCTGCCACTCTCGTAGCGTACTACTATCCCTTTGCTATTTATATCACCTTATTCTCACTGCATGCATAAGGATACGAGTATGGTGGCGTTGATTTACCTTTAGGCTTCTCAAAGACCTTTGGCACTATTAATCATGTGCGTTTATTAATTAAGTTGAGATTCATGGGATTTTCCGCTTCTGAGGGGTCTTGAATTCGGTTCTATTTGCAGAAGATATGTACCTGGTGTTACGAAAATGGCCTGTTTTTGAACCTGAAGAAACCCGACTATTTATTAATAGATTGTCAGAAAGCCAAGAGATTGTCAGATTTTCCGTTGAGAGTCAATTAATCACTCGTGTGGATAACTGCAGAGACTTGGGGTTTGGCAGGACAGTTTCTGGAGGTTTTATCATCATTTAATGATCAAGAATCATCCTTGCGATTGAAATTGTTCTATCCAATATCACAATTACTTCCTACTGATATAAAGCGTAAACTTGTTATTTCTCGTTTTGATTATTGTTATATAGTTTAAATACCCTGTCTTGTAAAAAGATATTTTTACAGAATCCAACTTTTGCAGAGTGCTTGCTTGAGATTTTGCAATGTATGCAAATACTCTCACATTTCAGCATGTAGATCACACTCTGGTTGGCTGACAATAAATCAACTAGCTCTACCATCTTGACTTATTTTTAATATTTTGAAGTTTGGACAAATCCTGTATATTCGTGAGAATCTGCAACTTTTTTTCAACCGAGAGAATAGGTTAGTTTTGTGTTCTAGTCGCGCACTTTTTCTTGATACTCCACAGCGGAGGGTGTGGGGAGAGGCGGGTTCTGTCTACGTCACGGAAGTGCAGGGCTGATAAATTAATTGACAGAAAACGGCGTAATAACTCGTCTTGGAGTAGATAGCTATGAGAAACGACGGAAGATTTTTTTTTAATTCTGAGGAAATAATTCATAGTTATAGAAATAATTGAATAACAAGAAGGAACATGGTACTTACAGGTCGATAGAAAGAGAGACCGAAAACTAGGAAGTCAGCATTGGAAAGGAAGGTGGGAGCACTGCAAACTGAGTCATGACGTTCGGAGTGGAGCTCATATTCTCTACCGGGCTGAGCGAGGACTAGGGAGCTCGAGGATCAAGAAAACACTTGTTCTGCCTATGCATCGTATAGCTCGATTTGAGGCTTCGTATCGTTATCTTGGAGCTTATTTATACATTCCACTCCCGAATGACGTAAAAGTTTTGAATTTCTAAGGGTTTCATTGCAGAGATAAAGAGTTTATACGAGATAAGTTACATCAATGCAAGGTTTTTGATATCTTGTCTTTTTTTTCTCTTTCTGATTTCAATTCATACATCTTAAAGTTGAATCCTTATTGCTTATGGTACATTTTGTTAATGGACTTTTTCTATTTTACACAATTTCTAATGTTTGCAATTTGCCAATGATTTTATTGATTTGTTTTGAATTATATTTTTTCTGGAATTAGCAATTATTGTAAATCTTATCAGGCAGAAAGTCGCTGATTACATTGAAAATTTGTTGCTGCCATTTCCTGAGACCACATTTGTTTATTTCACGTACTGAATTGAATTCTCTTAATGATTTTATGTATTATATATCATCAGATTTTTATTATGTATTGTAATATTTGACCTAATATTCTTGTGAATGTTTGTAAATTTGTAGAGGAAATTGTGCAATAAAGAATTATTATTATTATATATTATTATAATATTTTTAACGGTTCATCTGAGGGTAGTATCTCCAAGATGGGATATGGCACGACTTTTTGCGTTTATCTCGGACCTGCCGCAAGATGTCACATGATCGCGACCGTATGAAGCAGTGCTGCAGATCAGCGACTAGCGGCACGACCGGAATAGATGCGAAAAACCGTGCCATATTCCATCTTGGAGATACTAACCTCAAATGCCACGTTAGAAAAACCCAAGTATAAAGCCCAGATGTTCGGCAATTTTTTTTTTTTGTTAGTTTCTATTTCATGGTTTTTGAAAGTAGGAAAGACTCAAATGTACTTCTGAAGTCGTTTTAGGAGATTTTAATTTTTTTGTCTATTTTTCCATTTTTGTTATTTTCGCCTTTTTCTGCTTTTTACGTCATTATTTTGCTATTTTTTTCCTGGCTCCCACTTCGATCAACCTGAATAAATGCCGGCAAAACTGGACAACACGAAGACGCGGTCGTATTTATTCTTTCTGTGGAAGCAGAGATTGTTAAAAATCTAAATGAAAAAGGAAGATGATATCAGTCAAGATTTTTAATTTTTCATTGATGCCGACAGACACAAGAATCCCATCCTACTTTTGAGTATGGCCTCCGATTCCTTCTGAGGACAGCGTTCTGTGTACGACTTCCGTTCTCAATGCTGGCAATTACACAAGTGCGAAGGAGGAAATAAACAATTGCGTTTTGAACGATGCCATCCCAAGGTTCAAAAGGGAGTCCACAATCTCATTTCGAAGAGAGCGTCGGGAATAAAACAAATTCGTAGCGATTATACTGTACAGCCATTGGAATCGGGATTAACAAGAAAACGTTGTGCTAATGTGAATTTGAGTTAGAAAAAAATGTTAGTCATTTTAAATATTTTAACAATAATTCCTTTTAAATATGGTTTTGATTGTTTATACACTTTTAATGCACCCCTTTGTAATCTCTGTTTATACACCTCTACCTTAGCTAGAATTAATGCCTTTTTTCATGCTTATTTTAATAAAAATAAATGCTTTTTTACATGCCGTATTTAAGTAGATTAAATGCCTAGGTGCCCCAGGGCCCTAGTAATGTGTTCGGCTGTGATTGCTGTATGTTTGTGCTCTCCCCACTGGGCATTCAAATTCTGACCTTGGTGAATTATTCCTTATTTTACGTCGAGTAATATATGCTAGTGTTTAGTAAAATTTTGCCTGGCCCTGAAAATCAGGTGAAAATAAAACATCTTGAAAGATCCTTAAAAACAGAAACACAACATTCTTTTCTTTCAAGGCAGGCTTTCCCTTTGTTATGAGTATTTTTGACTGCAATTTCTTCCAAGTTCTGTGGGGAAACGGCTTCTTTCGAGTTCTTTCAGTCGGTTATCTGTTGCTACAATTCTACAACTGTAGAGATGAAACTGGCCACACACGCCCACCTGATCATCAGGAAATAAATTCTGGAATAAAAATGAAGGTTTAAGAGTTAAATCTGCCACTGATTTCTTCAGATAAATCGGGCATTTTACACAAATCTACCTTCCCACCTCCAATCAGGAAGCCTTACAGTAATTTTCTTTAAATTTACGAAATGAGAGAACGTGTTTCCGAAAGCGACTTATTTTACTATGAAAAAATAATGCATTCTACGCTAAATCAGAAGTAGTAGGTTTTTCTCTTTCATAACGATATGCTTAACGTTTGTAATGGCTGAACCAAATGTGTAAAACTATTGTTACGACAGAATGCCACAGATTTTCTCGTGCTACGTTTCCTAATCTCTTGCGTTTTTAGCTTTACTTTCTTGTTCGTATAACCAGGAGCGGTAGCTCAGTGCATCAACTGGCATCAACGCCTCTGACCGGGAGGTCCTAGGGTTCGAGTCCTGACGCCGGCAGGATTTTCGACACTAGCTTTTCAGGCAGGTCGAATTCAGTCGGTGTCTGGAGGAGAATTCTAGCGGCCGGCTGCTGTGATCGGTAGTTTTCCGTGGTTTCTCCGATCAACACCAGGCAAATGCCGGAGCAGTACCCTAACTAACGGACCGCGCTTGATCTTTCCTTCCTCTTCTTTGTCCTATCCTCTCCCCTGACGCACAAACACTACACTACCACATATTCTGGCAGAGCGGTCGGGAGCTTGTCCGGCTGGGGCGGTGCCCCGCTGGTGGGAGAGTCCTGGTTAGGGGGAAACCTTACTAGCCGACGGTAGGTCGGCGCCGGATCTCGCCATCCAGCGGGGAAGATCGACATCACCAGAGGAAAACATAGACCACACCTTACGGGACCAATGACGCGCCCCAAACCCGGAAAAAAACTGGAACAACTTTCCACAAATATATGGTTCTCTCTTTGGGCTGGGTCCATTGAAACAGTGATGGGAGACAGTTTCTATGTGGTCCGTTTCTTGTGCAGGCGAGGAGTACATCCCCCCCGATGCAGAGAAGCGGCGAAGAGGACGACGGCGGCGTCCGCGGGAGAGCAGCTCTGCCCTCGCGCCCCTGGAGCAGCAGGCGCCCGCGTCTGGCAGCCGGAAGCGCAAGCGTTTGCGAGGGCGTCGGTATCCGTGCAAAGTGTGTGAAAAGACTTTCCCGTACTCGAGCACCCTGTCCGTCCACATGCGCACGCACACGGGAGAGCGTCCGTTTCTGTGCGACGTGTGCGGAAAGGCGTTCGCCCAGTCCATGGACCTCATTGCTCACATACATCCACACGGGAGAGCGCCCATACGTGTGCGACATGTGTGGGAAGGCTTTCACCCAGTCGAACGCTCTTGTCACCCACAAGCGCAGGCACACGGGAGATCACCCGTATTCATGCGACTTGTGTGGGAAAGCCTTCAAACAGTCGGGCACGCTGACCCGTCACAAGCGCAGACACACCGGGGAACGCCCGTACGCCTGCGATGTGTGTGGGGCGACTTTCACCCAGTCAGGCGGTCTGATCATTCACAAACGCAGGCACACGGGAGAGCGGCCGTACGTATGTGAAGTGTGCGGAAAGGCTTTTAGCCAATCGAACAACCTCCTCGTTCACACTCGCACGCACGCTCGCACTTTTGAAGAAAGGACGTTTAACTGCTTTGCGTGCTCTCGTAGCTTTCCCAGGAAGAAGGACTTGGTCGTGCACCTCCGCACGTGCCCACCGCCGCAGGTCGCGTGAACGCCCGGCGCCGACACGCCACCGCAGCTTCACATGACCAGAAGCACTTGTGAACATTTGTGGTTTAGAAACTAAAATTTATTCTAAATAAATATATGTACGTGGAGAATTTATAATTACATAAAATGAAAGTACATATTTTTCGGTTGAGGTGAACTTGAATTTTTTGGTAGGAAGAAGGGCGATGCGTAAGAAATATTGAGGATGGAACCTGATTGAGGTTGTTTTGGGTTTACTCAATCGTTTAAGGCGTATGCCGGGATGGTCCCTAGTTTTGCACTCCCAGTCGTAAATGTACAGATTTCCCTTCTGATCTCGATTTGCAAGACATCTCCGCCAATGTCTTTCACAATATTAAACGTTTTGAGAGACAAAATTCTAGCTATTCATTTCATGTTTTTAATCTCGGTTGGCGTTCTGAAAAGAAAACGTAGGACGTTGTAGGTCCTGTGCACTTTGCGGACAAAAAGAAAGAGAACCATTTCAATATGCTGTTATATGTATCAAATGGTGTGAGTCACTGTTTGGATAAAAAAAATTGAGCAGGTTGGTGAGTAGTCAACCCAATACAAACGAACATAGGATTTTCGCTTGCGAACGGTGTTTGAATGTATTTCGAACACAGCAGAAACTTGATGCTCACATGCTAGATTGCAGTTCCGTGTCGCCAGCACGTTTGACGTTGCCGTCTTCTTCTTCTTCAGAAGAACGATTCATGCACTTCAAAAATCCTGAAAAACAACAGATGCCCGATTGCGGTGTATGTTGATTTTGAGGCGCTCACCGTTCCCGTCTCTTCGTGTGAGCCATCGCCGAGCGAATCCTACCTTCAGGCTTATCAAATTCACGAGACCTTTTCGGTTTGTATTCAAGTGGTGTGCGATATTCGTGAATCACGCTCCCAAAGAATAGTGTATCGCGGGTGCGGCGTCGCCAAACAAACGGTCGAACATTTAGTGGTCTTGGCCTATGAATAACAATTCCTTTTGAATCATCCGGTTTCTCTCTTCATGCGCGAGGAAGACGAAATTGCTTTTCAAAATTCCACCGACTGTTACATTTGCAAGGGTCCTTTTCTTCCGAATTCCGTTCGTTAGGGACCACTACCATTTTACAAGTCGTTTTCGTGGAGCGGCTCATCAAATTTGCAACATCAACTTCCAGGCTCCAAAACACATTCCAGTCGTGATGCATAACGGAAGTGGGTACGACTGGCATATTCTCATGCACGCCTGGGCAGACAGTGGCTACGATCGGCTGAGCGCCATTCCACATAATCACGAGAGATTCGTGTCCCTTTCCCAGAGAATCGAAGGGCGGAATTGACCGTTTTTGATTCATTTAGATTTTTAGGAGCACGACTGGACAGTTTGAGTCAATCCTTTTAGGAGCAGGACTGGACAGTTTAAGTCAATCCTTCCCCGTTCAAAATTTGAAATTTACTAGGGCAGAGTTTCCCGACGATGCACTCTTTGCCTTGGCACGAAGGAAGGGCGTTTTCCTCTACGACTATGTCAATTGCATGACAAGGAAGAAACGTCTTTGCCCCCACGCGAGGCCTTTTTCAGTCACCTCACAAACACAGCGATCTCGGACGCGGAGTACGCTCACGCGCTGGCCGTGTGGGACGCTTTCTCCATTCGAAATTTAGGTGAGTACGCCGATTTGTATTTGAAAATCGACGTGTTGTTGCTCGCCGACGTTTTTGAAACTTTTAGAAATTTGTGCTGGGAGGTGTACGGTCTCGATCCTGCGTTTTATTACACCGCTCCCGGGCTCTCGTGGGACGCCATGCTACAAACAACCGGCGTCACGCTTGAGCTTCTCACAGATGTTGACATGGTTCTCTTTTTCGAAAAGGTATCAGGGGGGACTCGTGCAGGTGGTCGGGCGCCATGGTGAAGCCAATCACGCACACGTAGGAGATTCCTTCAATCCAACAGATAAGGAATCTTATCTATCATACGTAGATGCAAGTAATTTGAATGGTTTTAGTATGCGTCATCCACTGCGCACAGGACGGTTTAAATAGTTGTCGGATACTGAAATTTGCGCTTTCGACTTGAAGCTGGCGGTCGCTCAGACAGATCACGGATACGTTCTCGAAGTCGATCTCGACTATTCAGACGAAATTCACGATCGATTCAGCGACTTGCCTCCTTGTCCTGAAACACGGGTGCCCCCGACACGAAAAGCAGGCAAGCCAAATTATTGGCGACGCTGTTGCCCAAACGTCGTTACGTCACTCATATTCAAAATTTAATTCAGACCATAGAGTTGGGAGTACAACTCATCAAAATTCATCGCATTCTTTCATTCAACCAGAGTCCATGGCTTGCCACTTACACGGACCTTAACAATTCACGGCTGCAGCGCGCGTCCTCCGATTTTGAAGATAAATTTTTTAAATTAATGAACAACTCCATTTACGGAAAGTCGATGGAGGACGTGCGTAATTATCGTCGCATTTATATCGTGAACAGATGGAGTGGGAGATGTGGAGCGAGGAGACTTATCGCGGATCCCTCTTTCGTGGGAAGTCACCACGTGAATGGAAATCTCATGATCATCGAGTTGCTAAAAACAGAAGCGTAGCTCTTTAAGCCCATTTATTTAGGCTTTTGCATACTAGAAATTTCAAAATTTAGAATGTATGAAATCTTTTATAAATATCGCAAAGAGCACCTTCGCGAGCTTCACCTTCTGTACATGGACACCGATTCATTCATTTTCTCTACCTCAACGAACGGTACGCTGAGATGAATCGGTGTCCAGAATGGTTCGACACGTCCTGCTTTCCTCCCGATAATACGTTTCACACCACACCACGCAATAGAAAAGTACTGGGACTCTTTAAGGACGAATGTGGAAATGATCCCATGGTTCAATTCGTAGGTTTGCGGCCAAAAATGTACTCCTTTCTCACCCGCTCTCAAAGGAGCGTTTCCCGAGCAAAAGGAGTGCAGCGTTCGATTGTCAAAAAATACAAATTCGAAAATTACCTGGAGTGTTTATTTAATAATCGCATTAGAATAGATAAAATATGTTGCATACGCTCCAAAAACCATCAAAATTATTCTTTTGTGCAAAACAAGCGTTCGTTGTGTGTGGCAGACGACAAACGCTACTGGCTCGATAAATTTTCAAGTTTACCCTGGGGTCATTTCCGCATCATGTGTACGCGTCCGTCCGCTCCTTCAGCGTACACGTTCGTTCCTGCAGGCGGGGTTGTAGAGTAGGATTTCTCTATCTATTTATGATGTCCATGCATTACGCAAAATGGCAGCTTTCCTTCATTTGTGGTCTAAAGAGTGAGAAAAAGGTGGGGGGAGCATTTGCAATGTCATAACTCTCGTGATATCTTTTATTCCGTCCACAACCGTCAACACGGCAAGACGTGACACGACACTCCTCTGTGAAAACATCGTCATGGGCGACGAAAGCGGATGAGAGAGCGCAGCAGTCAAGATGTGGAAAAACCTCGAGAACGTCGCCGTCGCCGCCTCTGAGGAATAAGAAGAGGGTAAAAAACCGTGAAACTGTGGAAAGCTATCTCCGACATGGCGACTGACATTGCCATCACCGCGCGTCATCTTCACGATGAACAGACCGCAAAAGACTACCTTGTGAACGAAAAGACTATTTACGACACTCGTTTCCATGCATGCGGATGTGCTAGCAATCATTGAAATTGTCAGTCGGCATTCTAAAAATCCGCTGCACAAGACGGCTCTGCAGCAACGCGTGGACCGCATCCGGCAAGTGATTCCCTCACCTCTCCCCGAACGAAAATACTCCCGCCTATGAAACGGACGTCTGTCCGTTGTTGTGAAAAGTGAAAAAATATGCACGTATCTCACTCTTCATTCAGTCGTAAGACGTGAAGCGAAAATCACTGCCGCGAGGCTCGCCTACGAAGACGCCCTCTTCGAGAGCAGCGGGTGGAAGAGCGAGGCGGCCAAGTTGTGGATCAACGTCGCGAAGGCCGCAGACGATCTCTCCACTATCGTCTGCTAGGAAAAGAACAGTGCGTGGAAAATCCCTAATCTGTGGGACACTGCAAAGCGACTTCGTCAAGAGCAAACCTATAATTTCAACGATGAAAAAGAAAAGACCATGTATGATCTGTCCGTTTTCATGCATACTGAAGTTCTTGAGGTTATGGATCGGCCGCCTGCAAGATTAAAAAATCGACACAAAATTCAAGCCGTCTCAGAAAAAGCAGCTGCGGAAACGCATGACCTTCATCTGGAAAGATGATCAAGCTCTCCCGTCTCCAAACGTCACACCTCACGAAGATGAAGCGGAAACGAGCTCCACAACATCACATGATGAGACAAAGAAGAGGAAGAGGGAATGGAAGAACGAGAGAAGAGAGAGTTCATCGCTAGCGCGAACATTCATGTGTAAAAATTGATTTGTTTCACTGTGTGTGTATCTGTATTTAATATGTTCGGCAACAATAAATGCATATGTTCTACCACATTCCACTGTGTTCGACTTCTCATTCACCCGACGTCACCGCCAGGCAGGGCCTCCACCCCTCTCCTCCTCTTCCTCCCCTAGTCGCCTAGTCTTTTTTTTCAGGGGTTGGTAGACAGGCAAGGCACGGTCCAGCTGTGTGTGTGACGACACAAGGACGCGGCCTTCCAGCGACCTTCCGCTGTTACGACACAAGGACGCGACCTTGTGACGTCACACCCCGTGGGCCCGACACCGGATGTCAACATCCGGTGTCAACAAACCACAACTTCCTGTTTACACTGAATGTTGTGATGCAGAACCGGCAAAACCCCTCTACTCTTAATCGCACTCTTTTCGTGTGTGGCTAACATATTTGATTAAGGTTTAATAAGTGCCACTGCTAGACTCACAGTTTTCAATTGCCCTAAATCATCGTCATTTTTTAATTAATTGGATACGTGGTAAAGGCTTCGCAAGAAACGATGATATCGTTTCCATGTTGTCGCGGCAGGAAATATTATTCCTAGACAAAGGACATCATGGATAAGAGTCCAAAATGTATTGCTTAATTATCCTTGAAAATAGACTTTATTACATAGGAGCGTTTTTTTAATTCAAGAAGTATATAACTTAGTGTAGGTATCACAGAATTTTGAAAACTTGCACAGAATTCACTTGTCCCCATAGCACGTCATACAGTTTTAACTGTTTTTGACGTAAAATAAATAAAATAAAAAGTATCAGTGAAAGTGCGTAGTGAATTTATTGGTTATGTCAAAGTGAATTACTACCGGAGAAGAAGAAATGTCATTAAAGATTAAATAAAAACTTTTGTACATTTGCGCATGCGCAAGATATCGCGATTGCTGGTGCTAAGACGTGAAATAATTCCCTAATAAAGCCTGGGGTTCAAATTTTTCCATGCAACCCTTTTCTAATTAAACATGCTACGTCCTGAAATTGGAAAAAAATGGAAAAGTAATGAAACGTTTCAAAAATTACTTACTGCAAATGTAATCCGTAAACAATTTCCGAATTTATAAATAATTTGGGCGCCAGGAAAGGGTTGCACTTAAATTCCTGATTATCTATTACCGTCTTTGGATATATTACAAATAAATGTAAATCCCGCTAGCTCAGTCGACTGGTTCTTATTAAATAATTGTTGCTACTTTCTCCGCCACCTATTACTCAATTTGCCATCCATACGAAGTGGCGAGGAATGTGAAAATAATTCTAAAATGTCTACTCTAGGGTTGAACGTAATGGCAAATAAGAATCAGCTTTCTTTCAAACTATGAATTATTTTTGATGAATTCCAAAATTTATCAAGACTACCATTGAATATTACAAGTTATTGTTAGGTCATGACCATTTTTCTCGTAATGGAAATAACAGTGTTATAGAACCTTTTATCCTTTCTTGCCTCTTCGCGCGCACGTCGCTCGATGTCGCCACGTAGGGTAGACCAATCTTCCTTCTTGTTGAAGTCCACGATGATCAGCGACCAAGTCGAAACTTCCTCCAACCACTTCACAAGCACTGTCTATATTCGTCTTGCGCCTCAGGTGTGCACTTATATCAAACTGATTACTTTTTCCAAGTCGGAATAATATCCCTTTAATATTTTCTATGATCTAACCTGGCAATTCACAGTTCACTGGTAGAATTTCTAAGTCAAATCTTGTAACTCCACCCCGAAAATATTCTAAGTTCACTTATGAAAATATTAAAAGTCCGACACAAAAAAGTATCCAAAGTTTTTTATGAAAATCATTTATTATTCACAATTATTTATATATGGTAATTGTGGTTAATTATAATTAACCACATTAATTATAATTAACCAATTATACCGCGTCATAACCCGTTCTTTTATAAGAGATACGTAGATGATATATTAATCATAATACATAAGGATAACATGAAGGGCATTTTAACGGTTTACAACTCATATGATCCAGCAATTCGGTTAACGGTGGAAAAATCAGTTAACTCTTTAAATTACCATTATATTGAAGGAGGATAAGATAATTACCAATTGGTATAGGAAGGATTGCTCTTCGGATAGAAATTTAAATTTCTTATCTGCCCATCCTATTCAGCAAAAGAAGTCCATAGTTTATGGGGGTTAGTCGATCGGGCCATAAAGTTATCTGATAATGTTTTTCACCATTCTAATTTGAACAAAGTCAGGAAAATTTTAGAAGAGAACAATTATCCTAAGTTATTTGTGAGGCGCTGCATCAACAAAAGATTAAATAGATTGAATGTATTGAATGACGAATCACGAACTGATAGTTGCGGCAGATACAGAACGTTCAGGTAATGAACAGACGGTATTGATTTTGTTTTGTTTGGTTGTTGAAAAACCGCATGTAATATGTCGTTCATTTTACAATATAGTACATAAAATTGTGTCAATTTGATCGTTACAACGGCGTCTTTTCTTCGGTGCTTCGTAGTGTTCAACACATCTCGCCCATACGAAGTCAAATTCATTTCTTTTCTGCCTAAGAAATGATTTAGTTTCACATAATTTGGTCGTACAGAAACTAACATCGAAGCTTTTGGTTTGCAGAATGTCAAACAGTACGTAAGCAGTGCTAAAAACTTCGCTAAAGGTTTCAAGTAAAAATTAAAATTCAAATTCCCTAAGGACGTTAGTGAAATCTTGAGCTTGGGGGAATGTGACTGTCCCATAGATGAGGATAATCCATACTATATTCAAACAGCCTAAAAATACCGTCTTTATGTTCTTTTACTGTTTCGTTTCGTGGTAGTTCCAATGTGTGGTGCACACTTTCGGGAATCGTGTTTTCACTATTTTATCCAAAGCTGCGGTTCATTTTGTGGAATTTGTAAAAATGGAGGCAAAGCTACTTAACGTTATAAAGACAATTGTGCATTCTTTAATGCTTGAAACAAACTGTGAAGGCGCAAGATTAAGCCTATGAGCAAGACAATATATGTTAGGTGCGTCTGAATATCTTTCGCCGTCTTTTGGAGACCGTTTACTTCACCCGCCATTATAGCGGCACCATAGTATAGAACATGAACGGAAAGAAATGTTATTCAGGTTTTGCAAATGTAATACATATGGTCCTTTTTCTATTTATTTGTTGTTATCGGTTTTAGACACATATATTCTCCCAATAATTGTAAATTTTATTTTCAAGATTAACAAAAATATAATTTTATATCGGTTACTTATATTTTTATTTCAACATTCTTTGTTCGTTTCTTCGTAGATTCTTATTCCTTTTGTAATTTGTAGTTTTCATTTTCATAATTGCCATGTTCTTCAAATTTTATTGTTTTCAATATGTGTTTTGGCTCTGTAAACATATGTGTAATCCCAATGAAAAAATATTATTTTATGCTCTGCCACAATTTGGAACTTTTTCCAATGCGATTTATACGTTTCGACCTAAACGCGCAAAAACTCATTCTCGATTTCACCCGTTATTGATATCGATGTCTCTTTCGATTGCTTCAACGTTCGAGTGTGTA
This sequence comes from Teleogryllus oceanicus, assembly GCA_964035755.1. Taxonomy (NCBI): domain Eukaryota; kingdom Metazoa; phylum Arthropoda; class Insecta; order Orthoptera; family Gryllidae; genus Teleogryllus; species Teleogryllus oceanicus. Next base: position 82,021,161 of record CAXIVR010000010.1, on the reverse strand, counting down.
CTAACTCTTTATACTACGGTTTTCACAGAACTGCGTTTGAAGGATATCAGCTGTTTTGTGTTTCGTCCAATTGGGACCTTACACGTCACTACACTGACGTCATAATGGTAGCGTGGCCGAATCACCAGACTGCGGGGCTCTAAGCAGTAAAGATTTTGGGGCCTCATTGATCATTTATTTCCCCAATGTATATATTATACTCCAATTTTTAATTAAAATATATCTAAATATATTTTATCATTTTGTTTATAAATGTATGACAAATTGCAATATAATTTTTAAAAATAATACAATATTTATGGAATTCATTTATCAATCAATAAATACTCATTGATTAATACTTTTGGTTTACACTTGACTATTCGTATGTATAGTAGATATAGAAAATATAACTCATTTAAAACATCTTCTTTCTACACTTTTGACGAGCAAATTCTTTTATTAAATCATCAAATTTTTAGCGACGCATAAGATCAGATTCAATTGATAGTAATAAGATAAGATAAAGATAAATTTATAAACTGTTGGTGAACCCGGTGGGTGGCAGTTAATTACATAAGAAGATATTAATTTTAATAATAATATAAAACTGGTGAATCTTAAAACAAACATTAAATTACCTAAAAGATAAAAGAAACGTCAATCTAAAACAGCACTGAGTGCTTAAACAATGAAGACCACTGCACTTGCCTACACTTCACTTCATTTCACTTCATATTACACTAAAAACACCTTCATTATTTCTCTGCTCTACACTGCACAACACTTCACTTCACTTCACTTCACTGTATAACTTAATATTCCTAGTTAACTACCTCAAACTTAGAAATGCCTAAATTACTTTCCTAAATTGTTGAACGCTTCGAGGAAAGGGTTCAAAGGTTTTGCAGGCAATCTATTCAATCTCTTATCGTTCTATTTGTAAAGAAAATTTCCGACATCCGTTCTCTGCGGTCTTAAGTTTATTTTGTGCCTGTGATCACTCTACCGATGTAGTGGAAAATTTAGCCGCCGTTTAATTTCTTTCCAAGCTGGATGACCGCTATAAGCTTTATACAAGGCGCAAAGTCTTGCCAATGTTCGCCTGTTTTCGAGTGAATCCCACCTATCCTTTTCTTGTCCCTGAAAGTAAATTTAGCTGCTCTACGCTGAATCCTTTCCAAATTCTTACACTGCATAATTTTGTCGGATCCAACAAATTGCTCCATATTCCATTATCGGACGAACAAGCGACAAGTAAGCAATTTCCTTCGCGTTTACTGTACTCTTTTTAAGATACGCATTACAAAATGAAGAGATCTCCACGCTTTCCTACAACAAAATCTACGTGATTTTTCCAGCTTAATTTACTATCGAAATGGATACCTAGGTACTTACACGAAGAAACTCTCGGAATAATGTCGTTACTTAAACGGTAATTTGTTACGCTGTAATTGTGACCTCTGCCAAAAGTGATAGATTTGCTTTTAGAACTATTTATGGTCATACCATTATTTTCCGCCCAGTAAGATAATGCATCAAGATCCCGTTGCAGCATATTTTCATCGTCTTTCGAATTTATAATGCGATATATTATGAATCGTCTGCAAATAGCCGAACATTTGAAATTAATTGCGCTGGCAAATCATTAATGAACGCTAGAAATAGAAGAGGTCCAATGACACTCCCTTGCGGTATTCCTGACGTAACGCTTGCGCAGGAAGATAACTCTTGCCCAATTCGGACTTTCTGTTTCCTGTCACGCAGAAACTCGCTAATCCACGCCACCACCCTGGGATCGATGCCTGAATTTATTAATTTCTGAACAAGTCGGTCGTGTGGAACAACATCGAACGCTTTGGCAAAATCTATAACTACTGCGTCTACTCTCCGCCCGCGTCAATTTCATCTGCTAGGTCCTGAAATAGCGTTACTACCTGACTTTCGCATGAATAATTAGTCCTAAATCCGTGTTGGCCATGATAGAGCCATTTTTGACTTCCCACTCTTGCTTAATGTATCTCGCAACTAGATGCTCCATAAGTTTGCAGACCACTGACGTGAGACTTACCGGCCTATAATTACTTAGTATAGTTTTGTCTCCCACTTTTAAAGATTGGTACTACAAAGCTAATTTCCAATCTTCAGGTACTTTTGAATTGTTCATAGACACGTGAAATATTCTAATTAAGTACGGTAATATTGCCTCTCCTCCTAGTTTAATTATGTCCGTAGAAATGTCGTCTGGACCCCTTGACTTACCATTTTTCATAAATTTTACTTTATTACGTAGAACGTTTACTTCAATATTAAATTGATTTGTAACCGAATACCTTTGAATAAGTGGATGGTTCGTATTGCTTTTGAAAACCGAACTGAAATACCTATTAAATGCGTTAGCTTTTGCCCGATCGCCTGTGATGAGTGTGTTTTGATGTTCACGAACAACTGGGATATACTCTTTGTTTCCCTTTCTTCTACGGACATATTTGTAAAATCCTGACCAGTTATTTCCTTTTCGTCTAGAATGTTTTTAAATACGTCTCTGAGCAATTTTCTTTCTCGCTCTAATTCTTTCGAACAATTTCTAAAATATGCATATGCTCGGTACTGCGTTTTCGGTTTTTAAATGCATTTCTCGTTATCCTCTTCATTCGCCTAATTTTTGAATTATAATATTCTGGATCCGGATTATTTTTTAGAGTTTTGCATGGTACGAACTTTTGCAAAGCTTCGTCTATAATATCTTTAAATGCGCGCCATATCTCTTCCGTACCTCCTTCTGTTCTCAGAAAGTTGTTGTATTTTTCTCTAGAAACTCATGAAGCCCTCTACGTTTGCTTTCTTGAACTGACGCACTTTCGTTCCTGTCGCAATACATTTCCTTGAAATATTTTCGTCTAAATCAAGAAGAACCGCTTTGTGATCACTAATTCCCTCAACGACTTCACAAGATATGAAAAGATCTTTCGGCCTAATTAGGTAAACATCCAAAACCGCGTCCTGCCGTCGCGCTGCCGTACTACCTGGGCTAATCCCTATCCCAAACTAGTCTGTTAACAAGTGTTTGGACTTTCGCCTCGCTCACGGCTCCTCCCAGTTTGCGCTAGGAATATTCAAGTCTCCTCCGATAACAATAGGATGACCATTTTCATTTCCCGTTCTTTGTATGATATCTTCCAAAATTTCCTAGCCGTCACCCGGTGGCCTATAGCATGCAATAATTTCTAACACGGTTCCTGAAGTAGTAATTTCTATTCCCATCATTTCAAAATCTGTACTAACCCAATCTAACCTAATATTTATGTCTGCTTTGACGCAAATAAAGACACCGCCACCTCATTTCTATCCCTCCTAAAAATCTTGTAATCAGAATGAAAAATTTCGAGGATTCGATTTCCTGAGTTAGCACGACTCAGTCCCTATCACTATGTCGGGATCACAGGCATCAATTAGATTCCAAAACTCTATTTCTTATTGATTATACACGACAGTTCACCTGCAACAACCTAATGAATCCCTTCCTCACCTGAAAGTGTACTCGGAATGCGCGGATCCCGAAGCTGCAACCGCCGTCGTCTCTGCCGCCGCGTCGCCTCCGGCTCCGCCGCCGCCGCCGCCGTCGTCTCCGCCGCCGCCGTCAACTCCGCTGCCGTCGTCGTCATCGCCGCCGCCGCCGTCGTCGTCGTCTCCGCCGTCGTCGTCGTCTCCGCCGCCGCCGTCGTCGCCGCCGCCGCCGCCGCCGTCGTCGTCTCCTCCTCTGCCGCCACTGTCACCGCCTCCACCTCCGCCAGCACCAATGCCTCAGCCTTCCTCGCGCGCAGTCACTTAGCTCGCAAGCATGACTGAATGACCTCGTCATGCAGGCGACCCAACTTCCATGCACCGCGAAATTTAGATGCAGACCGTCCCGTGCGAGGTCCTCTTGTCCCAGCCAGTGGTTTGGATCTACGAAAAACCATCGATCTTTCCGCAGGCCCACCGTACCCTTGATTAATTTGCCATGTCCTGCCGATGTGCACATCTCGGCGTTGCATCACACCTGACAGAACAATTCGCGCCTTTTTAAATTTGCTTTTCAGAGCACGGCCTAATTCTACGCACTGGTTCACAGTGTCGAAGATAGGTTGCCTCTTCGATACATTTGTGCCCACATGCACAAGGATGACTTCCACGGCTTCGTTAACTTCCGCTCTTTCCACGACGGTTTCATTTGTACAACGTTTATCCCTGGAAAGAACGAAACGTCGGCTCCTTTCCTCTTGCAAACGCCTCCGCTGTGGCGCAGCATCGAATCTCCGAGCACTTTGACCTTGTTCTTGTAAGGCTCTTCATCAATTATGGTGTTATTTCCTTCAGTGTTCGGATGCGTTGATTGCTCCCGAACACTTTGCTTTCCAACTCCTGGATCTTGAAGCTCAGTTTCCTAATGCACTGCTGTGCTTCTGTCAATTCCGCTTCAAGTCTCCGCAGTCTTCTCTCGCTTCGATCACATTTGGGGCACGTGGGTGCCGACGATTCAGCAGCAGGGCCAGGATTTTGCTCAACCCCGCCGATGACAAGGAGAGTGGCCAGAACTGCAGCGCAGAGCAAAGCCACGCCGTCGCCGGACAACACGCGGACCGCTTGCCCCCTCGCCACCCGGAAACACGCAGGCGCCCTGCCCAGATGCCCACCCGGGCGCGGTAAACCGCTAAGTCGCAACCCATGGCCTTTCACTTTACCGCGCGGAGCTGCTCCAAAACACGTCCGAACGCGACGACTACCAGCGAACGACTGTCAACTCAATGAACTCAATTTATCTTGTCGCATTGCCGTCCTCAGAGGATTTTTTATCCTTTGTGGCGGCTTGTAGGCTAGTGCCTGTGTGCTTTGGCACCACCAACAAAAAGGAAGGAAAAAAATTTCACCACAATTGATATTGTTTCTTCAAAATAGTTTTCTTGGTGCCACAAGCGAAGTGACACAGAAGTTCACGTTCTCCTCACTAGAGTGCACTAATGACACATATATCTTCATCGCGCAGACCTATCTCTTGCTTAGGATGACCCCCGATGCCCTGGTGTTTCGTACGTAATGTCATGTTGTGTTTCGCACATGGAGATAAAGCGGGCACAAGGCTTACCCTCTTCTTCCTGTGACCAACCTTCAGCGACTTTGGGAAGCTGCGACCTCTTGAGATTTCTGTAGGCGCTCAGGCCTTCAGCCTGAGTATTTTATTTGTTCTTATTATTTTTAGTTTGTTTTCAGTTTAATCTTCACTCTAACTTAATAAACATGGTCACTGTAAAATTAAATTTTTTGCTCACGAATTTTATTTTAGAGATTACTACACCACTTTTAAAACATCATAACAGTGTTTAAAAATATCGATGGTTTTTGACGGATGTTTTATTCCAATTTTGAAAATCGATGTTTTGTTACTGACGTCGCATCACTTACTGGCACCACCAATACAATTCCGTACCGGCCACCACTGTTTTTAACTATGGAAACGATCGCTCACCTGAAAAGTTTAAAAACATTCTAAGGTAGATTTCTTAGTTCGGAAAAACTGTCTAGAGTTTATCATTTACAATTATTTTATAGAAATCAATATAATTAACAGGAATACTTTTATCTTCGTTCATTTTCAAAAGTATGTAATGCTGAAATTGTTTCAATTCTCGGGCAAAATTCAAATCCAGATCCTCAGGTTAAGATGTGACAAGGATTTCACGTTAGACGATAACTTTTAAGTCCATATTTAAAAAGAAAGAAAATTTGTCTGACAGATTTTTATAAACCTGGCCTCTACCTTTATCTGAGCTTGCAGAATGTCAATGATTACATTAAAAGTTGAAACCCGAAATTTGTCTCTTGCACCTAAAACTACATCTTCCGCTTGACTATCGTTAACCTGTTTTCTTTGAGTAGATTTTTTATAACAGCACCAGACAGAACTAATTTTGACGCGTTTTCGAATTTGTCAAAATCTTCGCAGAGATCTTGCAAGTAATTTGTCAATGATTGATAGAGAACACTGCAAACTTTCTAATGAATTTCTACACTTTGAAGAGCTTGAGAAATTGCTGAAAATATAATTCCAACAGATTTTTTTGTTATAACCAAGATAAACAAACATTACGAATTTTAAACGGACATTCAAACGGACGGAAGTTCAAACCTCAACGAACTTTAGATGTAGTGGTGCTGATAAGTGTCAAAACATATTCACAGCTCAGTTAAATTTCCAATATTAAATCACTGTGCGAATTAATTTTCTGAAAGATTTATTGTATTTTCTGTGATAAGTGACGATTCCGTTGTTTTGAACGTTACGAGAACGGTGTATCAAACAGTTTGAATTTGTGTTTCAAATCTTCTTCTATATATCGAAGACAAACTTTCAGATAATATCTATTATCTAATTACGGTAAAATATAATCTACTGATTGTATTAAACAGTTGCAGCTTAAGTGGACGAAATTCTATGTAGCCACATTGCCAAATTTGGTAAGTACTAGCTTCATCGATTTTGTGAGTAGCATACCTTCTCGTTTTTATATTGAATCTTACTTTTTAATTTACTGAATACACAGCAATTTTACACTTTTAACATATAAAGCTAGGTTCTTGTTGCTCTTATCTGGGTTTTCTTGGATTTCCAATTTTTATCACGTACATTAAAACACATTCGTGATTTGGCTACTGCTCGATCTACTCTTTTTACTCTCTACACTCTCAAAGCCGACCTTCTGAAAGCCTTCACACACGTAAACATAATTTAGATCAACATATCCGAAGGTTGGAAGAGGTCGTTCTCTACACAGCCAATTGGATACAAGTCGGCAACACAGCGAATAATACCAACCGTAATTACACATACTCTGTGATATATACTCTTTGATACGCACAAAAGAGCGCGCCCAGCAGAATAAAAGAGGGCGCTGCTTGAGCTCAAGTGTTTGCGGTGAAATTTCCTTCGATGTGATGTTTTTTTAAATAAATGTATTGTGCTCTGAAATATTATTTCACTGCCGTTTGAAAGCTACGAGTGTAAGTTAAAAAATAAGCCTTTGTATTTTTTTTATTATGTTTAAAAATCTTTGTAGATAGTATTTTGAAATACCTGCAATTGAACGTGGGTTCGAATTCGGATTTGTTTGTTTACTATGAGACAATGCAAGAATTGGTTCTCAAGTTGAAGAATACTATACGATAATTATTAGAAATGGGATTATAATTGTAGCTCCGTGATATTATGTTGAAATGTAAGTGAAGGATATTATGCTGAAATTTTAAGTGTGTATGTGAATTTATGAAATGGAATGGAAATGAATTTATGAATTTATGATTTAAATAAATAAATAAATAAATAAATAAATAAATAAATTTATGAAATCTAGTATGTTGTAATTTTCATTATGTGCAAGAATGTGTTTTAAGCCTCTTCTGAGCTCTGTAATTGAGCTATTATCTTGAAATAAAGAAGAATAGAAATAGGCTCTTATTGTCTCCATGAAGCTTTTATAGGTAGTGTCTAGTAGAGTTAATATTTGTATATTTTTTCACATAGACTGCAAATGAAAGTTTAGAACACTGTAATGTAAGCTAAGATATTGATTGCAACTGAATATTCAACCAATATTAACTTGTAATACAATTCTTTCTTTTAGTGGACATTCATTTTCATTATTTAATTTTTTAAATGTAATTGTTTTTAAAAATGTAAATGTAATATTTAAAAGCTTGAGTTGGAATGACCATGCCATGAACTTCTAGAATGTGGAAAACTTTATGGAAACAATTCTTTTGTGATTGCATTATAGCTGCTGAAGGGAAAAGTGTAAAAGCTCATAGACTGATTTTGTCTGCATGTAGTCCATACTTTCAAGTAAGATGAATTTTATTTAACCATAATAACCCAAGAATTTTTTCTTGTCTTATTTCTTAATCTAATATATATTTGTATGAAGGCGAGGATTGTGGACATGTGTGTAACCTAAGATAAGAGGGGGGGGAGAGAAAAAAGAAGAAATAAACCATTTTGTTAATAAGGCTGGGAGTCGTTAAAAAAATATTCAGGAAGTGCCAGGATCACCCATGACTCCTTGCGCACTCTTCTGTTTGTAGATTCCGCAAGTACCAATATCAGAGTTCCCCAATCTTTTCCATATATTGGCCCCTTTTAAAAGGATGATTTGTTACATTGATCTCCTTGACATTTTTCTATTATATATAGAGAACAGATTAATCATAATGCAAATAAATGCTCATATTATTGGATAACAATTAGACAAAGAATATGAACAAATGTTTTGAAAAATGGTTTATTAGGAATGTTTGATTATTTTTTGTACTAATATAATTTTCAATTTTTAAAAATGTAAAGAATAAGAATATTAGATGTGTTGAACCTTTGTCTAAGAAAACAATTAGTAATGAAATGTATATTGTATTGTAATCAGTAGGATCTTGATTGCACTGATCAGGTGCCAATGCATATTTGTCAATGATTCCCTTTATCATTATTGCCCTCTTTCACAATTCCATCAACTTCTAGGTGGTTGATACTGACCGTGTGGGAAACACTGATCTATGTGTCATGTTGCACTGTGTAATCTAAGAAAACATTCAATTAAAAGAATCATAAAATTGTGTTTGGATCTCAACCTAGCCTTGACATAGCTACTCTGGTTGTGGGTGCTGCCGAATGGCAGAGAGAGAAGTAAATATAGCCATACATTTTTTAACATTAAAGTTTGGAGAAACTCTGCATATACAAGAGTCATGGTTGTTTACTTAAACTTTATTTACATTGATTAAACTAGCATTGTTCAAAGAATGTACTTCAGAATTTCTTAGTTCATATAAAACATTTGAAACAAAATAATATATGTTCTTTAAGTATTGTCTTGAAAACCCAATATCAGTTATGGCTAGGAAAATAAATTTTAATTTAATTAGAATTTAAATTCATTAGTTAAGGGTGGGAATTTCACCCTAGTGTCTTGCCGGAACTCTGTTAGATAATAGTGCTGCCTGTTATCATGGTGTGTGCCTCTGTGATAATGTTTTCATCGTTCCAATTCGTTGCAGCAGTTTGAGTTTGAAATTTTCTTATAAAAGTGAATTGATAGCTATGCAGTGGATAGACTCAAGGTTGTTTATAGTGATCACAAGGGCAGGCTCGAGCCTCGCCGTGACGTGGATCCAGGCGAGCGAAGCAAGGATACTTGCCTTTGAAAGTAATTTGGGCATTAAAATGCAGCGGGGACAAAGTGTATGAAGGGTGAGCCAAGAAAATCACCTGTAGGTATGTTTTCTTCATTTCTATCAGAGTGCTTAGCATAATTTGAGGGAGGGCTTAAGGAGACTCCCCTCCTCTGCCCCCTCCCCTTCCCCCTGCTGCCGTACTTCTCTAAGGGTGTACTGTGTTCTGAACTTTAACCAATTTGAGATTTTCAGTGTGCACTACTCTTGTCAAAAAGTTATCTTGCAATTGACTAATAATGAGCATTTTCTGAAATAGCCTCTTGATACTATTCAAATGTTTGTGAAGTAATTAATTCATAACTTTGATAAAAATTCGAATGTTTTGTTTTGATTGACCGTTTTGGAGACAAAATGATTCAGTCCTTATTGTGTGGTTAGTTTGAATAACTTCTCCATCTTTCACTGGAAGAGTATTTGAATACATCTTCAAGATTGCACATGAATATCAATTTGAGATAGATCTTAAATATTTCATAGTGATCCATCCGTTTTCATTTCTTATTCAGAATTGGATCTACAGAAACTTCTGTGGTGGTTTTATGATTGTGTGATTTCGATGTTTAGAAAATTTTAAAAATATAATCCAGAGAGAAGTCTCATATTGTCAAAACAAATGTTTTATATCTTTATTTGCAAATCTGCAGTTCAAAAAAATGTACTCAGTTGTGTTTTGCTCTATAATCAGTATTTAGGGTACTTTTAAAATTATATTTACAGTGGTAGCCATTCAAGTGGAATTTTTTAGGTTATATCTTTGTTACTAATTTCCAGTGTGCCCAGAAAAAGAAAGATAACAATGCACCTCTTGCTACATACCAGAATAAAGCATATTATATTATCAGCAAATTTTGGTCTTATATGTGTGTTGTAATTTATAGATTATGTAAATTTAGTAACAAAGTTTGTTGACAAGATAAGAAACCTGGCGTTTCCATTGCGAATTGTAATTAATCAGTATACCTAGGCGCTGACTCTAGTGATTGCTGGGTAATTGCAGTTTCCCATAATTACAATCAATTCTAAATGAATATATACTGTACAGTTTTTTGGGCTTATACTATCAATGTAACTGCCGTGTAACATATGTTTAAAGAAATATTTAAACTTTAGAAAATTTTACCTCAACAATTTTCCAACTGAAGTAATTAATAAATACAGAAGCATTAAAAGTTTCTTGCCATGTGATACCTTTAACAATTAATGCTGTGTCATCAACCAAAGGATACCAACTCTTCAGCTAAAATTTTGAAGAGATCATTCATATAAATATTAAACCACAATTAGCCTAGAGTGATGCGCTGAGAATTCCACCAAGTACATGTAAATCTTCATTATATATATATTATTCACTTGCGCGGTTATTTTTGATGAGTCAGGTAATTTTATGACAATCATTTTATAGTCCATTACGTACCAATTACTTTCTAAGCAGGTTCACTGTATAAAATGCCTTGGCTAGGTCACAAAATTATTGCTTAGCCGTGGATACTTTCTTTTATTACTTTCCTTAGTTTATCAGTTACAAATGTAATTGCATCCTCAGTGCCTTTGTTTTCTTGCAATCCAAATTGCATTGTGTTGATGATCTTATGTTTAACATGAAAATCACTTAAGTTCTAGTATTTGTTCATAAACTTCGACAAAATTAGAAATCAGAGAGATTGTTTTTTAAGTTTAGCAATATTGAAAATTAGTAAATTAAATTAGGAATCGGAGATTGCTTTTAAGTTTTTAATTAATAATCTGAGATCAACAGTTGGATGTTGGATGTTATCTATACTTTTTATCTTCTGATGGAGAATAAGCAAATACAATTACAATTATCAATTTAAAGTATTTTCAATATCAGGTGAAAACATTAATTTAAGTTGTATTAATGTCTGAATTATTTAAATGGGATAAAAAATAGCATATTTGGCTATTACCCTACTTTTAAGAAATTGATAGTATTCACTCAAATTTTCTTGGAAAGCATAATGATCAACATTTTTAATATTATAGTTTTGGTTTGCATGACAACAATTTATACATTTTTTAACATCTTTGCTTGGGCAGGCTGATGCTTTACTTCCCTGAACTGTGGGTATAACTGTTGCAATTAAAACAGCGATTTAGATTATAATCATCAGATACTTTGTATCTACTCCAACCTAAGTCAATTTTATTTGTACTCTCAACGTTATTATAAATAGTAGGACTTGACTCAAGAGTATAGGTATAACCTTAGCCTAATTTTTAGAAATTTATGTAAGATCTTGCTTGGAGAGTGGAGAATTTTAAGAATTTTATCGTAATTAACGTTTGTACTGAAATTTAATATCGCGCCATGATCAATTCCTGCCATTTTCATTCTTAGTTTTCTAAATTGATCTATTTCAATTATACAGTTATCTATAAGAATTTATTTTACAAGATTACATTATCTGAATCTTTATTATATTTAATCAGTATCAAACCATTATTAATTTGCTTACTTGTGTCAACAGAAATTTCCAACTTAGAGAGTTCAACATCTAATTTGATCTTTCCTAATAAATTTCTTTTGTCACTTTCATTTACTGTTTTGACAATTATGGGTGAGGCTTGTTTCTTCCGAGTACATGGTTTTCACGAGTTGTTACATTCGTGTATGTTACACTTTGATTTTGAAGTTGGGTGTTCTCTTCCAGTATTTTAATTCTTAGCTCTAAACCCTTGGCTTGGTCCATCGTCTTTCTTTCTAAGTTTATAAGTTGTTGTTCCACATCTTCCTTACTGGAGGTAGGCAAATGTCATAATATTGTGTTCTTTCTTCCTTCTATATTTCTTGTTTTGTTTGGGTATTTGTAGCATTTCTTTCATTATTTTTGCATTTCCATCCACAATTTGACATTGTCTTTTTTAATTTCATGTAATTCAGATAGTATATCTGCTAGTATTTTGTTTGTTTCATTGTTTCTTGTTTCTTTATTTACTTTGTTTTTTGTATTCTAAAATGATTTTAGTTCTCAGTTTTCCATTTTGCTCTAGAATTATACAATAAATAAATTAATTATAAACCAGTAGTATAATGGTACGTCTCCTTCAGAAAGAACCATTCCAATTATGACATATTCATCAGAAATGTGTTAACCAATGGAAATGTTAACCTGCAGAGCATTAGTTGTCAAGCTCAGCCTACATTCAGATCAACTGACATTCTGCAATAGATGAAGTCTTGTTTTTATTCAATAAATAAATTATATATATATATATATATATATATATATATATATATGTATATATATATATATATATGTGATGTAATTATTATTAAATTATCCTTATATATAGTAATTGGTAATGTGTTTGTGCAGTCATGATACCATTGATACTTCTCGGTCTCTGGATTTGGGAAACTGATTAAATTAAGGGCTGATAAGTGAATAATAGTTCGTTTAATTCCTCTGAACTGGAGAAATCTTTTGGGACAATTCTTAGCCGGTACCCGACATTCTGGAAGAATTTTAGAAAAACACATGTTTTTAATAGTCTACATGCTCCTATGAGAACTTTGGTGAAACAGTGAATTTCTCATTTCAGCACTTGCATGTTGATCATTACGCCTTACTTCAACAGGTTGACGTAATGAAATCTATTTATAACAGTGTAAAAATCATGTTTCTTTTTCCTAGCCATATCTTTCGAGAAAAACATGTTTGTAGAATTTTAAGGCACCTACAGTGCAGAAATGTTGTGTGTACTGTATTGTCTTTCCAGCTTAATCTGCTTATTGACGATGATAGCTATGCTCCATGTAATGAAACAAGAAAAGAAAGTAGTTCAATGAATACTTTTTCATGTAAACCTCTGTTTCTAAGCCTAAAACTTGTGTCACCATGAAAGTAACCAGCACTGGGGGCACTAGGCTAAGCTAGTTATCATTGTTGTTTCATATAATTATGGTTTTGTTGTTGTATTATGATGTTTATTTTTGAATAAGTTTGTTATAGCACTAATGATATTAATTTAATTTGAGCAAAAAATGATTGCAAATATTGTTAGAAATCTATCTGTTGTGCTGTAAATGACAAAATATATTAAAAAGTAATTTACATTTAATTCATACAGGGTTCTAAAAATTGTAATAATCAATAAAACTGAGAGTTCATTGCAGTTAATCAAGGAATTCTGATACAATGTTGTGAGGTTATTTTGTCCCTGTGAGTTTGTAATGGATCTTTTATTTTTGGGGCTACCTTTCATGCTGCCCCTAGGACATTTCAACATTTTCTCAAAATGACTTAAAAAAAGAAAAACCAACATCATTTTTGCCCTGGTACATCTGTTAGAAGAAAATAAATTAATTCATCAGTAGAATATACCTGCCCAGGTTGTTCAACTCTCCGTGACTGGCTTATCTCCTCATCGTTTCTACTACCACCATAGTTCATGTGGGTCGCTGCTAACAAATGTTGCATACTCGTGGCAGACTTCCAGTAACAATTTTGACCTCGAGTATCTGTAGCGTAATTCCTCTAGCAGAATGAATCAAAATTCATAATTAGGAAAAAAATAGCTTAAAAAGAGTTTGTAAACATCATTTTCTATGTTTCAATGAAAAAATGCATTCAAATCACATTAAACATTCAAAGATTACCCTGGAAAAACAGGCATTGCAACAAAATTGTAAAAACTTGAGATTGTTTTTATTTTGACAGCAGAGACAGTTCCTTTAAATTACCACTTCTTTCCAATTTTATTGATAGTAAATGAATCCAGTGGCAGTTCAGAACAATTTTGATGGGGCAGTGGGGGGGGGCACAAAATTCCTTAATGGGAATTTGCAAGCCAGTGGCAAGCAATTAGTAAATACAGATATAAATGTAGTGTTTTAATAGGTGGAATAAATGGAATAAGTTTTGTACTCTATTCCGTGCTGTACGCAAATCGAAGGAAACGCATTTGGAGACAGAGACATCCCATGTTGCAATTTTTCCAACTGCAAAGCATTGTGCTTACAGCAACTCCAAAAATTGACTGTGCAGTAATAGGACACAGTTCTCGAACATCCCTAAGAAATGAAGGAAAACACGGAACATGAACAACTACTTTAACATCAATACTATACAAGAGAGGAAAGGAAAGATGGATGTGTATTATTTGGAGGGCAATTGCCCATGAACAGGAGTTTAAGAGGCTATCATCCTGTTACTTGGCGGTCTGTTACATTTTATATTGTTTATAGAGTTGAATCGGGCTAGTTGAATGGCTAAATTGTTTTGTCTTTCCTGCAGGATACTGACAGAAATTGGGCTTCTCATATCACTTCCATTTTCCAGATGAAGAGAGTCTCTTCATTCAAATGGGAATTCAGCTTTGGTGTTACAGCAGCGACAGCAACAACTGCGAGAGGAGCAATTACAACAGCAGCAGAAGCTGCAGCAAGTAGATGAACAACAAAAACAACATGATGTGCCGCATTCAGCCTCTGAATTGTCTTCGCCTCCAGAGCTGTCAATAATATAACCAGATACTACCTGAACTTTTGGTGCCATTGAGTGTTAAAGCAGAGGATTCAGAGGCAGAGATCACATGCCCTGGATGTGCCTGGAAGTAGCTACGAAGGAAATGGATGAAGAAACAGAACACATGAAGAAAGTCTCGATCAGCTCTAGTAAGTAAAAATTGTCTTTCAACATTTTACCCTCAAAATATTTTGTAAAGAATAAATATAACTTAGTTGTTCAAATATTATCAGTGCAATTGTCTTAGCTAAGGAGTAATACTTGATTTTACTATCTAATTTCACCCCATGGATTGAGGTTTAATTGAGAATTTGGTTGTGTAAGTGAAAAAGTTCAACTCGTTTATAACATTTACAACACTTTTTTCATTTTGTGGAAAATTACACATTAATAATATATAATGCATCGCATCTATATTTCAGCAAAATATTTTTAAACAATTTTTTGATATATCAAAATCGAGAAATGAAATGATTAAGAACATCGAGAAGTCTGCCTAAAAAGATGAAACAATCATAACAGATCACAGTAGAGTATTTTGTGAGTAATGTACCAAGCAAATAAAACTCAAATGATATTTCGAATGATATTACAAGGACTTATTGAGTTCTAATTTATACAAATACCAAGCCATTAAAGGGCATCGGATGAGCAAGAAAGAAAATATTTTTGACCACATCATACAATGTCATACATTGCAGTACCATACTCATTTTTATACATGCTTTATTTATCATCATTTTGCTTGTAACCTTTGCTCTCCAGTGCATCCGCGGTTCTTTGCAGGTACTATCACAAAAGATTTGAAAACTGACTTTAAATCTATGAAGTAGTGCATATTGTTTTCCCCTGCTCGGTGTTTTCTCAATTATGGATCTTCGAGTGTAGGGCCGATTTCACCCATGCTTGTTAACACGCCAACTAGAAGTGCGGAATTTTAACTTCCGTTAGAGAAAAACGTGTTTCACCAAACTTTAACACCTTGTTAACTTTCCGTTTGATTAACGCACAATCTCAGCTCCGTTAGCAGCACTTAACGCATGGTTAAGCTGATTACAGCGCAGCGTTCGAACACACAGCAGAGAAGAAAATGGAGAAAGCTCTGCAATATATATTGGAAGACGACGATATTTTAGAAAGCCTGTAAATATCTGTGCGCCCGCATGTATTCAGGAACTTTATATCAGATTGAGTGGTACCAAACAATCGACACTGGAAATCCTGAAATTTAATTGAGCAGGATCTGGAGTTTTCATTAAACAGGTCGAAAATATTACATGTAAAATTAGATACACCATTTATCACAGCAAACCATATAAGTAACAGTTTGCATGCGTGGCTTTCTTGTTATGTAACCTTCATGTATGCGAATTAAGTTATGAATGGTTTCGTTCATTACGTACATTATTCATGAAATTGTGTCACTATTCATTCTTATCAAAAGATAAGCTACTGTTTTCTTCAGACTGAAGTGATTCCAAAAATTTTAGAAACTATATCACAAAATCGTGAAGTTCAAAGTACGATGTGAATTAATTATATAATATAATTAATGGCATTATTTATTAAAAAATAATAACTCATTATTAGAAATTAGTTTCAATTTATATTCATTTCCAGGAACGGGTCATTCCTTTTAATTAACGGTAACCCTGTTATTTTACTGATTGGCAGCCTGCAGGTTATGGGTGACTATATTGGGGTCCAGCAAATCTATATTTAACCGTATTGTCCATAGAGTTAGCTGCGCTTTAACTGAACTGTTATCTGTGCGAGTAAATATACTCACCGCAGGTTTCCAGTTCCCGACCTTCCAAAAACAAATGCCGCATTTTGTACACCCATTAAATTAACTGGCGATTAGCGCTGAAACCATGGAAGCGTTGGTAAAAACGGAACAAATCTTAACGGAACGTTAATTTTTAACGACTCATTTACTAGCACCCGTCACGTTGGGGTGCATGTTGGGTGAGAGCAGCTAATATAGTGTCATGTTTCTCGGTATGGTCTAAAAGCCCCTTGCTCCTCTTCCAAATCTTCTTCTACCTCCGTCGTCAATTTTACTTCCAGTATCCTGGAGTACAATTTACTTACGCAGGATGACAAACAAACCGCCCTGTAATTTCCACAGTTGACAGTGCGCCCCTTTTTATGTGGAGGTACTATAAAATTTTCTTCCCATTCTCACGGTATATTTTCTTTCCACTTATCCTGTTGACATAAGCTGTTATCCACGTCCTTCCCGTTTATACTTCATCATTTCTGGTGATTTCCGCCAGGACCAGCTGCCTTCCCAGACCCAATTCTTCATTTGCCTCTTCTACGTCTTTCCGTTTGAGTCCTCCTCCTCCGCTCCTCTCCTAGTGTCTTTTTGTGAAGTGAATTTGACTATTGCAATGCAATTTTCAAAATTAACAACCTTACTGGTACACATTCCTTGACTACTCGTATATTTTGTGAATCTTTCTCTTTCCGTTGGGTTTGTGTGCTTTTCTAATCTTCGTCAAAGCCGTATGAAAGTAATTATTCAAAATAAGTGTGGCGTCGTCTGTCATTTGCAGTTGTTTACAAAATTGAGTTATTTTAGATCTTATATTAAGATCCGCAGCCCACCAACGACATTTTGAACGCATTGTTTCGCAAGATTCTCCTGAAAGCGCCGCACGCGCATTTTGTACTCAGCCGAGTGTTTGGCATCGCGAAAATCGTCTAACTGCTCTCTCTCGACTGGTGATGGCTATTTTGAAGCCCCAACGTGCATTACTGCGCGCTGTTAATCTACGCCCCCAGATGGCGCTGGTCGGATGTTCCCATAGTTCGGCGCCTAGGGGCGGATGCAGCCAATCATTTTGGAGGGGGGCATCACAGATTTTTGTTAAATAATTTCCGTGGACCGTAGTTCTACCCTACATTCTTCTCCAAAAATGACTATGTAATCTTTGAAGTAAAAAGATTGAGATGAAATTTATAATCCCTAGTTGCATTAGTAAAAGTGACAGTTTGAAGTGAATAAAGTCAAATGGTACTATCAAAATGAATGGTGTTCTAAATAGTTATCATATTGTGATAACGCCGGTTTGAAAGCGTGAGTGCCATTCATAGCCTCTGCGTCGAACAACAAGTGAAGCTCAACATGCCCTCACTACTGCCTGCTGGAAACTCGGTCGGATGTCCTCACGGTTGAGCACGCCCGTTTCAGTTATATCAGGCGAGAAAGCGCGCGTCAGCAACTGTCATCATTGGTCCCAGGGCACTGAGTATCGACTTGAGGCGTGGAAAAAGTATTTCACGCCGCCGCATTTCGTGATCTTTAACCTGTTTCAAACACTTCCGATTTATTATTTCGTTTCCGGGCACGTCTACTGCTGTGGTCATTAGTGGACCCCTGAATTTTAGGCACAAAAAAGTGATGAATTAGGCACCTAAAATAGGTAATAAAATGATGAAAATAGGCACTATTGGGCATGAAATGTGACGTAGGGGTTTAAGACTTGTATTTTGTAAGCTTCGCCTTTCCAACAGTAGGCTTTTGCCTGCCCTGTGTATTTCCTCGCCTGGACTGTGTAGAGTCGTGCCATGGCGTAAGCGTCAACCCCTCACGCAGCTGCGCTGGGAATGGGTACAATGGCCCAAAAAATGTGTGCTGAAGCGCGTGATACCCCATCTTCATATTGACATGCAGAACTCCTTAGGTCCGTTGTGTCGGATGAGATTTCGGTGTGTAGTCGATCAGGGAATGAGGAAATTCGAGAAAGTTTTGCGTTTTGGTAAATTTTAAACTAGTGATACTTATAATGTACATACTTTCGCATTGTTCCACAAAATCTACGCTTTATATTATACCACATAAACAAGCGTTTTCAACCAGCAATTTTTTTCCGCTCCAAGGTCCGATTTCAAATCCTGTTTCGACTCGGCGGCACTCATACCGCTACGCCACACAGGAGTCGAATGAATCGAACTCGGGCAAAGGCTTAGAAAGGTAAATTCCTGATTTATGTAAAAACCCTCAACAATCAAAATGTTAATTAGAAACTCTCCTTAGAAAGTCTCCAGTGCGGTCAGTATGAATTTAGGAGAAAATTGGCAGAACGGTTTAGGAGCTGCAGTTGTCCCCAGACGGACTAACAGTTGTTAGGTTGGTACGTTGATTAATTGATACTGATTCCGGGCGCGCCAACGCCCAAGACCGTGTCCCGTAAGTGTAGTGAAGTAGTTTTGTAGAGTATGTTTTCGCACGGGAGGATATTCGCGCCCTGGATGGCTAAAAGCGACGCCGACCTACCGTCGGCTAAGTTGATTCTATTTGTGGGTAGAAGTACTTCAAATGACTTTCAATGAAGTTCCTGGAATTGTCAATAGTTTCCTGCAACAACACATTGATCAAATTAAAATCCCTGTGTGGGATTCAAACCCGGCTCCTTTCGACCCAAAGCGCTCAATCCGTTTACGCCTTAACCAGCTCGGCCATTCCAGTTGGATACGGGCGGCATACTTCTATATCAATCAGTCAAGAGATAATTGTATCAGCTCTAGCAGTAGCAAGCCGGTAAGTTGAGAAAATGTGAAGAAATGTCTTTGGGACGACAAAAGACAGCCGTATAAGGGCATACTTGAGCTAGACCACTAAAAGAGATTGAAAACCTTGCTTCAAGAAAATTTGTGCCATTCTATAGCACAACTTGTTTATTAATTTACCATACGGTGTACATACGAGGCCAAACTCAAAGAAAATATTTAGTACGAGTTTTGAGAAAGTAATATTCTTAGAAATTTGTACATTGCAGACACAAAATTAAGCGAAATCAGTTTATTTTAAAAAATATACATAACTTTATTAGAGCTGATTTTTTGGCGAGTGAAACTCCTCCTGCATTACTTTTGAAAAATTTGAAGGGTTATTTTGGTATTTTCGAACGGGCAATAGCCGAAATTATACCGTATTTTTACCGTTCCTTACTACATATGTGGAGAAAATGTAAAGAAAAATTTGCATATCAGAATATCCGTTTGAAAATCATAGTCTCAGTTCCTTCAGATGTTCAGATGTTCGAGGAATATCAATTTTGAAGAAAAACGGGTGAACGGTTTTGGCGCTAGCTTTGACAACAGACGTGAGACGGACGGACAGAGACGAACGTATTATGGTCTCCATTTTTCATTAACCAGCAACAAAAGTTCTGTTACACCGTGTTGAAGATTTTTTACTAAATTTCCCAACGATTTATCCATTTTTTCGTTACCAGAGCCTGGCAAAACGTTTTCTACCGAAATTCGTTTGTTTTCCATTTTTGATCTCTCTTTCTCTTCTGGCGAAGAGAGCGCGAAAGTAAAAATGACGGAGTAAATATAATTTTCAAAATTATCTGTTTTTGGCAGTTTTAGCCAAAAAATACCCCCTTTTGGGACATTTTAGCCACCATTAGATGCTATCGGTAGATCTCTTTTATGATTCGTAAACATCTGCAATTATTTTCCACAAGTTCCTAAAGGAACTAAATATGCGCTTGAGTTCGAGTCATCTCCCTGTAACTGCAGCGCATGTTTGTCACGGGAGGTGGCGGTGAACTTCCTCGGTGGGTTGTGAGATCAGCCCCAGCCGTCTACACTTTGGCTTGCAGGGCTTTTTTCCGGGCAAGTATCTCACTAGCCGGCCACGACCCAGTAGTCTTTAATCATTTACTTTTCAGAATCATTAATTGTATCCCTGAGTCACCTAAGCCGGTATATCTTTGTGATATGAAAGTTACGCTGCAGTGATTGTTTGGTGGGATCGCC
Source organism: Teleogryllus oceanicus (assembly GCA_964035755.1). Lineage (NCBI taxonomy): Eukaryota > Metazoa > Arthropoda > Insecta > Orthoptera > Gryllidae > Teleogryllus > Teleogryllus oceanicus. The sequence continues at coordinate 82,000,660 of CAXIVR010000010.1, read as the reverse complement.
AGTTTGGCTTCTGTTGCGTCTAGTCTGGCTGCCAAACTTCGGTCCTGAATAGGGTGCTCAGAAGGGACCAGCACGGCAACTTCTTCTTGTCCACTGCTTGGCTCTATGCACTCATTTTGTTAGTGCGTTCGTTTACAGTCAGCTCATTTGTAAATGGCGTCATCACTCTCGCATTGCCTTCTCCCTGCATGACGTACATTTGTTTTCTGATCTGTCAAACTTAGTTTCTTAGGACTCAATAGCAATGATAAACACTTATTACTGACGGTGAAAGAAGTTCCTGATGCAAGTGTTTCAAAGACTGTTTGATCTTTAATGAAGCGGCGCAAGATGTTTCGAGTGCACTTCCGCAAAACAAACAGCTGAACAATTCAAAACGGCAGTTTCCGCTGTTGCGGATGGATCAACGCTCAGCAATTATTTTCTAATATATTGCCATCAGGAACCTTCAAAACATTAGAGCTCATGTTGGCGTTCGACATGTGCATTGCCGTTGATGTAACAATAGATGCGATGACCGTTACATACTTAACTGATGGTGGAGAACTACTTCGTATTCCGAACGCGTGTAGATCATCAAAATAGTAAGCGGAGGGGACTGGATTGTCTTGATAGTTTATAGGAGTGATCAATCCCTGCCTTTTGGCGTATTTCAATTCGCGTCCTTCTCCCAGTCGGCCTCATCATGGATATTCTCGTGGTGGACGGCTGGTCGCTGTTTAGTGGTCCTCACCTGTCAGGGCCATCTATACAGTGACACCCATTTCGTAATCGCTGCTGCCACAAACGCCATTCCTAGATCTAGAGGGGTTCTGGAACTAGCCCCATTCGATGTGGGAACTCGATGTGCAAATGCGATAAAGTTCCGGAAGCAGGAACTAGCAACGCTGAACTATTATCCAACCGTTCCAAATCTCGTAGAATAAAAGCGAGTCGAGCTTAATCGATGAAGTCTTGCACGGTAATCCGCTTCTTGTATATATCATTTACGTGTGACCTCCAGATGCTGTGTGGATGGTCCTGCAGAAAATTGAAGGACATTCCCCTTTATGCGCTTTTAGTGAATGAGCGGCTGCAAGGCATCGCCAGGTACAATAACTGAGGAACCTGCTTCCCACTGTAAGAAAGTGCCTACCTTATCTTCTTACGCCCAATCTTTTCTCTACCAAAAGAAGGACGGAGACGACAGCCCTTGATTTTTTCGGTTGGCTGGAAGAAAGCTACTTTCCGTTCTTTTCGTGGACGAACTTGTCTCAACCACCATCGAAAAACACTTCACAGCAGACTAGATACATGACGCTAGATCCAGACACACAACGCTCATTTAAAATTCGCTTTCTTAGCGTATATTAACCAAAGAGGATTCGCTTTTCTGCTAGCCCTGAAATGTATCGAATCGTTCGCTATAACGATTTGTGTGTATGGACCCGTGTTGCTTTAGTCACTTAACGCGGCCTCTCACGGGCCATCAGGCGTAAAACTCCGTGTATTGTCGCACCACTATTACCGAGTACCAGCCTGTGACCCGGTTCATATGTTAATCACATGCAGTGAGCTGATGACCATGCTACCGTCAGAATTCAGTAGCGCTTAATGACATTCGTTGTTCTATAGCAGATCTTACAGCATTTTGAAACGCTCCGTGTTTGAGTACTTAGCAAACAAAGTACCAAAACAATTTCGAAATTAAGACCGATTAAAGACTTCTGGTGTTAATGACAATACCCTTGTGTGAATCCTGCGGCAGCCACGGAATGCGCTTCGACTACAAAGCAGTTTTACTTTAAAGTAGTCGCTTTATTTGGAAACAATATCAATGTTTTTATTTTGACGAGAAAAAAAATATAATTACGCAAAGCGTTTGTCGTCGCACGGCGTGTACCATTGCAACATAGGAATATTGTCCAATTTTCGGCATTAGGGACCCTCAATACGAAAAATTGCCAACATTTAATGGTCAAAATCGCCGTTTGTTTTCGCCCATCATTTCCTCTTATCGTTCTACAACAATGATATTATGCGAGTTGAATCTCAATTGTGTTTTATTACATAACTGTGTATACGAATCAGTTCGGTGTTGCGTGATAATATGAGTGAGCGTCGTTTCATTTTTGACACGTGACAACACAGGAAAGGAAGCAGTAACGTAATCGCGGTGGGAATCATACGCATACTTTTCAGCTTGTTTGGTGACAACTTCCGCGCTAAGTAGTAGAAATATTTAAAAATTTTAAATGATGCCTGAGAATTTACGTGACAAGTAGCACCACTAGAAATGGTGTATGAAACTTTTAATATCATTCATCATTGTGAAATTCTTTTGTCTGTTGGCACTTGCTCATGGATGTGCTCAAACACTCAATAACTGTTTCTTCTGGTTTCACTGACATGGGCAGCCCAATACGCCGTGTTATCTTTTTCCACTCTGTGCCTTTATAACGAAGGTGCTTAAGATGCCCCTACGCTGGTTAATCATGTGCCGACACCAAAATATTTTCTACTGATCCTTTCATTGGCGAGTAACGCGAACCAACTGCTTTCGGTAGGTGTGTCAAGTTTGTGGGCACCGTGGTAATAAATTTATTTTACCGGACGTTCGCGGCGCGAAGATACCGCACAGAACGAGGACCGAGGCAGGCGATGCCAGTGCGGCCGGGAGGCGGCGCCAGCAACGCCGGGACTGCTCCTCAGCACCGGAGCTGCGACTCACGATGCGCTGTTGGGATGCCAACTTTGAAATGTCTGCGACACGATGCCTCTTCCCCTCTTGGGGACCTCCCGAGGATCACAAGCGCCAGCACTCAGGGCAGCCGTTCGCCACGCGGCGTCGCGGAACGCTCACCGCGTCCCGGCGACCACACCGCTCCTCACCAGCGGCAGCTCGCAGCGGAGCGTCAATATTCGTGCGACGTGTGCGGAAAGGCCTTCGCTGAGGCAGGCGCTCGCGGCAGCGCACAGGGAGAGGCCTCATTCGTGTGACATGCGGTAAAGATTTCACTACCTTGAAGCCTCAATATTCATAAGCGCATACACACGGGAGAGCGCCCGTATTCATGCGATGTGTGCGGAAAGGCTTGATGGTGAGGCAATCTGGCAACCACAAGCGCACACACAGGAGAGACAATCCATATGTATGCGATGTGTGCGGAAAAGCTTTTGGTCAGTCAGGCAATCTGATCGCCCTGGCACACACAGGGAGGCGCATGTTGTGCGATGTGCGGAAGAACTTACAATCAGTCTGGCGACCTCGCCAACTGGCGCGGAGGCGCCCGCCATGTGATATTAATGCGGAAGGCTTTTACGGTGTCGCCGTGGCCGTGCAGCGCGCCACTGTCAAACGCCATATGTATGCAATGTGTGCGGAAAAGGTTTTTAAGTGTTACCTACCCGCGCCAGGCACAAGCATACGCACACGGGGGAGCGACCAATTGGCTGCGACGCGTGCTCGCTTCGCTTCAGTAGCAAGTCCGCGATGATATCTCACTGGCAACGCATTCACGTGACACACTGAACTGTGTGTGTAGCTGCCCATCCTTGCATTCTTCTTATCAGTGTAGAGTAAATGAGTGTACAGTAAGTGAACTCACGCATGATGATAATTAAATCACAAATATGATTAAATGAGTTTGTTCGTTCGTAGGTGTAAATAATGTTAATGTTTTTTATTGATTGATTGATTTTTTCGTGTTTCCGGGCGCGTCAACTGCTTTATTCATTAGTCCCGTTAGTGTAGTGCGTGTTTTGCCGGGGAAATGGCGATCTTCCCCGCTGGATGGCAGATCGGCGCCGACCTGCCGTCAGCCAGTGGTTCCGCTCTTGAGCTCCCCGCCAGCAGGGCACCACCCCGGCTTGAACCAGCTCTAGCTCCGACGGTCTCCGGTCTGTGGTAATTAGCAGTGCGTATTTAGTATGGGTGTGTGTAAAGAGGAGGATGGCGGACAAGGAAGAGGAAGGACAGATGCGCGCGGTCATTGGCCCGTTGGTAGTTCTGCTCGGCATTCGCCTGGTGGTGATCGGAGAAACCGAACTACAGAACAGCTGACCACTAAGTCTCCTCAGACAGCGACTGGTTGACCTAGCTGAGAAGCTGGTGTCGAATATCCTGCCTAGGACCCCGCGGTCAGAGGCCACTGAATGACGTCAGTTGATGCACTGAGCTACACTCCAGTTTAATGCTTTTACGAACTTAACTATTTAATGAAATGGCGGTAGTACCTTCGAGAATTCTAGATTCTCCAAAGCTTTCAAAATGATAAATTTGCAATGGCTGAACAAAATCTCAATTTTATATGATAACTGATTCCTCAATTTATGTGATAAAATGATCGACCTAATGGGCAATTCATAGAAAAAAGTAAAGTAATTTTTATCAATAGAATTTTACATTTAATAGTATAGGCGTTTGTTTTTATAACGTTTAGAGTGTATTCCTTTTAATGAACACACAGACATCACTAAATCTGAAGGTTGTTTCGACCACTCCAATTGTTTTGACGGTGTTTTAGAGAACTTACATTTTTGAGATCAATAGTTTACGAACGCAGAATTGTTTTGTATTTTATATAAAACGATGAATCTTTGGACACCCCAAATAAGATTATTGTTAATTGCACAAAAAAATTATGATTTTACTTTTGAAATTACTGTTTTTGGCTAAAATTTCTCAGCTGCAAAACCTTCCCGATTTATTAGAAATACCTTCATAAAAGCAACAAAAAGTCAATTGAACTAAGCACTACTTAGTTTTTAATAATTTTTAAATGTAGTAAAATAGCAAACTAACTCTATTTAAAGTTAATCACCGTGAAACCATTTATAAATAAATAATTTCAAAATGAAGTAAACGGCCTGTACAAACTGGGTTTACAAGTAAGTGGAGTCTCGCCTCCACTTGGAGGTAGATCAGCTCTCCGCCCTAGCCATCTTGTGGTACTGTTATAAGATGGACTATTATTTTAAATTGCGCAATTCACTTCTTTGAAATGTATGTACTATGTAATTTCTTCTTAATTTTCTTCCGTCGATCGTTTTAATTTATGACCATGAACTGAAACTGCATGGGTGATCAAACGTGCGAATGTCATGCCTCTAATGCTGTGACTTCGTGTGCCGATGCTTGCTGTGGTCTGCTAAGTACGTGTTGCCAAACATATATAAATGGCATATGGTGCTTCGTAGTGTCGTTGCTGATGTATTTTATGTGTAAATGGACAATCATCTGCTACGTCACCAACCTTGCTGCCAACGGCACTATAACTGTTGATCAGAGACGTTATCCATTTTGTTGCCAAATTTCTGTGTGAACTAGCGTTTTCATCCGGATTAAAAATTCTTAAATTAATGTGTGAGTGACAGGGCAGCATCCGAGGTGCCAATGTGGTTCTCCAGGGATAGAACACATCGCTGCAGTGAATGCTGGATGCCGCGTTTTGAAGACTGACTCGTGAGGCACAGAGGAACAAGATGGCGGACTTGATTAACGACCCATAAAGTAGAGACTTTAATATAGCAGCCCCCTTCTTTGTTTCTTGGCGAGTGTCTTAACTTTTATAAGGTGTAATTTTATCTATTTGACCTTTTCATATGCTTGGAATTTTAGAAATTGCCATAGGTGAATTGCCACTGGCCGTGTTGCACCGGGTTTCTCGTAATGGTGGTATCTCGCGCTAATGTAACGGGCTCGCCATTACTGCGCCACCAATGTTTGTTTGATCATCGTTGCATCACAAACTGCCAAGTGATATACTTGGCTTGGCTCAGGTTTATATTACTAGAAACTTATGGTTAAAATGTAGGTTCATAATGAATAGCAGGAACAGTAAAAGACATCAGTAAGCTGTTATATGTGTATAGTCAAATTTGACGGCTCCGAGCAAACCAGCGAAGAGCCGGCGACGCTTAAACAATTATCTCGACATGTCCTTACCATAGGACGCAGACGACAAGCTCTCCCATCGGACATATTGAGGGCGTAGCGCTAACACACAAAATTGACAGTCATAAAAGTGACTAAGCACTGCCTCTTATCTGGCCTACGACGAAGGTCCGACGAGAACCTACCCTCCAACTTATTCTTAGGAGTAAAACGCTGAAGCGTGCGAACTGCAAAACACAACCCACACTGACCATCGGGTGCGCCAAATAAATATAAAAGAAACTGAAAAAATAAAAAAAGCCGGCCCCAGTTTCGGTCAACATTTTTTAATAACTTTTTATCAGGGATGCATGGTAATAAAAAGTTAAATGTGTCAACAGAAACTGGTTTTGCTGTACGAGTTGTAATGAGAGTTTTCAGTCCAGATACACGTTGAGTAATTCGACTCCAAATACTCCTCTGACAGCTCGGCCTTATCTGATATACCATCGTGTCCTGCTAATGAACGAATTCTTGCTGGGAGCGTCTCAACCCAGGGAGGACTATCTGAGAGAAAGGAAGGCTCTCAAAGAACGGATCAGTTCCAGCTGTATTGTGATGAACCCGACCTGCCGCTTATGGCAACCCACGCATGTGCGCAATGCGCGTAGCTCGCGGTCTGGGTACCTCACAAAAGGGGGGAAAACACCGTCACATCGAAGTGTGTCCGTAATCAATGACAGGTGTGCGCGTTAAATTTGTAATGAGAAGGGCGCCAAACGGGCACTTACTGTCACCTGGCACCCGGCATACGAGTGAGGTGAGCACTCTTGAATGAGGCATGCACTGGGGTTGCTACTACTACTACTACTACTTTACAATAATTACAAAGTTTTGTTTAGTGTCAATCGCCTGAATGGCAAAGAACACATTTATTGCTTTTTTTACTAATACAGTTTGGTGGAAGTCTCTTAAACTAAATTCTTTGTTATTTTCTTACATTAAATGACTCTTTCCTTTTAATGTCTTCGATTAGTACAAAAATGAAAGCCGTTGGTTCACCTCTTTCGATGATTGCACATCCGTGGTCGTCCTCAGGAGTCGCTGTCGCGAGCCGCGTCGCGGCAGGCGCAGCCAGCCGGAAGCAACAATGCGTGCGATTGCTAGCGCTCCCTTCCCGTTCCAATCCCTCACAGGTCCGCCGTCCGTAATCGAAGTGGATGACAAATGGGCTCCGATCGGACCGTCTGACGCCACCCTCCTTACCAGGCCAGCCTCAATGTCGGCTGCACAATCAATCCTTACGGATCAACGCCGGCCCGTTGAAATGGAATAAATTCCTGTTTGTGCTTTTACACGGGGCGGCCTGCACTCCGTTGGTCGACCAACACTAGTCACTGACTCCCACTACCTCAACAGAGCAGTCTCTTTTCTATCACGCGTTCTCTCGCCTTCTATCTCTTCTCTCCGTCCTCCTCTCGAGCTTCCTCGTCGCATCCCCACTCTTTTCTAGTTTCGCCCATCAGCTCCCTTCCGTGATCGGAATTTTAAATGTTATTGGTCGAAATCTCAGTTTCCGAATATTCGGCGTAAATCATCGATGAAACTTTAATGCTATATTTCAAGCTATTTAATCCACAATGTGCGTGTGTTTTGGCCAGTGCAGAGATGAACAAAGCGGTCCTTTCTGCTGTCTCCGTGATGCTTTATGGGTCCCTGCAGGATAACTTAAACAGTAGCCGGGATCTCTATAATTTTACTTGTTCAGTGCCTAGCCGTACACGTGGACGGGCAGCCGCCCATCTTCCTGAGGCTGTCCCGAGGAACAATCCACCCTAGTAAATCTTTTGAATAGAGCTACTGGCACGCGTTCGCGCGTCTTGCGCTGAGCCGTGTCAAGTGGGACCGTCCTGGTGGCGTGACAAGTTTTGGGTCCGGCAGCCTCATTGCAGTATCTACATCTATTGACAAATTTTTGATAGCAATAAAGAACAAACTTCATAACTTGCAGATATCAAATGACTAAGTGTGCAGCTTAGAGAATTGAAAAATGCAAATATTGATGTTAATGCAAACTTAGATTTGATAAATGGCAAACTTGCTGCTTTAGATTCTGTTCCGGCTGCGATCTCGGATCTGAAGACTTCATTTAGCTCTGTTTGAGATCAGGTTACATCCAAGAATGTTACTCAGGCTGAGCTAGAATCTCGCCGTAATTGCCTTGAACAGTTCTCCTCTATCGAACACGATCTTCAGAATGCCTCATCAACTACGTGCGGAAGTTACGACAAGCAGGCGTCATTGATCTCTGGATGTCCTATGCAGAATGAAAATCGTGTTTATTTTCTACAACTTCTGTTTACCAATGCTGTGGTTTTGGGCTTGCAGTTTGATTGCCGCACAGTTCATTCTGTTCGACGTTTTCCTACTAAGAATAAGCCTTTAATAGATTTACTTCTGCAATTATTCGGAATTCATGTTTGTCCGCTTAACGGACTATGATACTACTTAAGAGCGAATGCTCTGATATTGAGACAGTCGAGATTTCGCTACCCTCATAGTACTACTATCCCTTTGCTATTTATATCCAACCTTATTCTCACTGCATGCATATGATACGAGTATGGTGGCGTTGATTTATCTTTTAGGCTTCTCAAAGACCTTTGGCACTATTAATCATGTGCGTTTATTAATTAAGTTGAGATTCATGGGATTTTCCGCTTCTGAGGGGTCTTGAATTCGGTTCTATTTGCAGAAGATATGTACCTGGTGTTACTGAAAATGGCCTGTTTTTGAACCTGAAGAAACCCGAATATTTATTAATAGATTGTCAGAAAACCAAGAGATTGTCAGATTTTCCGTTGAGAGTCAATTAATCACTCGTGTGGATAACTGCAGAGACTTGGGGTTTGGCAGGACAGTTTCTGGAGGTTTTATCATCATTTAATGATCCAAGAATCATCCTTGCGATTAAGAATTGTTCTATCAATATCTACATTAGCCCTGCTGATATAAAGCGTAGAAAGCATTATTTCTCGTTTTGATTATTGTTATATAGTTTAAATACCCTGTAAAAGATATTTTTACAGAATCCAACTAATGCAGAATGCTTTCTTGAGATTTTGCTACAATGGGCGCAAATACTCTCACATTTCAGCATGTAGATCACGCTCTGGTTGGCTGACAATAAATCAACTAGCTCTATCATCTTTGACATTTTATTGTTAATATTTTGAAGTTTGGACAATCCTGTATATTCGTGAGAATCTGCAACTTTTTCTCAACCGAGAGAATAGGTTAGTTTTGTGTTTAGATCGTGCACTTTTTCTTGATACTCACAGCGGAGGTGTGGGGAGAGGCAGGTTCTGTCTACGTCACGGCAGTGCAGGGCTGATAAATTAATTGACAGAAAACGGCGTAATAACTCGTCTTGGAGTAGATAGCTATGAGAAACGACGGAAGATTTTTTTAATACGGAAATAATTCATAGTTATAGAAATAATTGAATAACAGAAGGAACATGGTACTTACAGGTCGATGAAGAGAGACCAAAGGCAAGTCAGCATTGGAAAGGAGGTGGAGCACGCAAACTGAGTCATGACGTTCGGAGTGGAGCTCATATTCTCTACCGGGCTGAGCGAGGACTAGAGAACTCGAGGATCAAGAAAATACTTGTTCTGCTCCAGCCATCCATGTAAGCTCAGGTTTGAGGCTTCGTATCGTTATCTTGGAGCTTATTTATACATTTCACTCCGAATGACGTAAAAGTTTGAATTTCTAAAGGTTTCATTGCAGAGATAAAGTTTATGCGAGATAAGTTACATCAGTAGAGTTTTGATATCTTGTCTTTTTTCTCTTTCTGATTTCGAATTCCTTGTCTTAAAGTTGAATCCTTATTGCTTATGGTACATTTTGTTAATGGACTTTTTCTATTTTACACAATTTCTAATGTTTGCAATTTACAATGATTTTATTGATTTGTTTTGAATTATATTTTTTCTGAATTAAAGTAATTATTGTAAATCTTATCAGGCAGAAAGTCAGCGATTACATTGAAAATTTGCCGTTGCCATTTCCTGAGACCACATTTGTTTATTTCACGTACTGAATTGAATTCTCTTAATGATTTTATGTAATATATATCATCGTTTTATTATGTATTGTAATATTGACCTAATATTCTTGTGAATGTTTTGTAAATTTGTAGAAATTATTGCAATAAAAGTGTATTATTATATATTATGTATAATATTTTAACGGTTCATCTGAGGTAGTATCTCAGGATGGGATATGGCACGACTTTTTGCGCTTATCTCGGACCTGCCGCAAGATGTCCCATGATCGCGACCGTATGAAGCGAAAAACCGTGCCATATTCCATCTTGGAGATACTACCCTCAGATGCCTCGTTAGAAAAACCAAGTATAAAGCCCAGATGTTCAGCAATTTTTGTTAGTTTCTATTTCATGGTTTTGAAAGTAGGAAAGATCAAATGTACTTCTGAAGTCGTTTAGAAGTTTTAATTTTTTGTCCTATTTTTGCCATTTTGTGTTATTTTTGCCTTTTTCTGCCTTTTACGTCATTATTTTGCTATTTTTTCCTGGCTCCGATATCGATCAAGCTGAATATATACCCGCAAGACTGGACAACACGAACGGTCGTATTTATTCTTTCTGTGGAAGCGAAGTTGTTAAAAATCTAAATGAAAATGGAAGACGATATCAGTCAAGATTTTTAATTTTTTTCATTAATGCTGACAGACACGAAGAACCCCATCCTACTTTTGAGTATGGCCTCCGATTCCTTCTGAGGACAGCGTTCTGTGTACGACTTCCGTTCTCAATGCTGGCAATTACACAAGTGCGAAGGAGGAAATAAACAATTGCGTTTTGAACGATGCCATCCCAGGTTCAAAGGAGTCCACAATCTCATTTCGAAAGAGCGTCAGGAATAAAAACAAATTCATGCTTGATTATACTGTACAGCCATTGGAATCGGGATTAACAAGAAAACGTTGTGCTAATGTGATTTGAGTTAGAAAAATGTTAGTCATTTTAAATATTTGCAATAATTCACTTTTAAATATGGTTTTGATTGTTTATACACTTTTAATGCACCCCTTTGTAATCTCTGTTTATACCTCTACCTTAAGCTAGAATTAATGCCTTTTTTCATGCTTATTTTAATAAAAATAAATGCTTTTTTACATGCCGTATTTAAGTAGATTAAATGCCTAGGTGCCCCAGGCCTCTAGTAATGTGTTCGGCTGTGGATGCTGTATGTTTGTGCTCTCCCACTGGGCATTCAAATTTCTTGACCTTGTAAGTGTGAATTATTATTCCTTATTTTACGTCGAGTAATATATGCTAGGTGTTTAGTAAAATTTTGCCCGGCCCCCGAAAATCAGGTGAAACAAAACATCTTGAAAGATCCTTAAAAAACAGAAAACACAACATTCTTTCTTTCAAGGCAGGCTTTCTTCCTTGTTATGAGTATTTTTGGACTGTAAATTTCTTCCAAGTTCTGTGGGGGAAACGCCGCTTCTTTCGAGTTCTTTCAGTCGGTTATCTTGTTGCTACAATTCTACAACTGTAGAGATGAAACTGGCCACACACGCCCACCTGGATCATCAGGGAAAACAAATTCCTGGAATGAAAATGAAGGTTTAAGAGTTAAATCTGCCACTGATTTCTTCAGATAAATCGGGCATTTTACACAAATCTACCTTCCCACCTCCAATCAGGAAGCCTTACAGTAATTTCTTAAATTTACGAAATGAGAGAACGTGTTTCCAGCGACTTATTTTACTATGAAAAAATAATGCATTCTACGCTAAATCAAGTAGTAGGTTTTTCTTTCGCCAACGATAGCACGTTTGTATTGGCTGAACCAAATGTAACTAAGAAAACTATTGTTACGATACCACCAGATTTGCCAACGTTTCATGTAACCGGGGCGGTAGCTCAGTGCATCAACTGGTATCAACGCCTCACAGGCAGGAGGTCTAGGTTTCGGTCTGACGCCGGCAGTTTTCGACACTAGCTTTCAGGCGAGTCGAATTCGGTCGGTGTCTGGAGGAGGAAATTCTGCCTTGGCCGGCTGCGCAGTGATCGGTAGTTTTTTCCGTGGTTCTCCAGTCAACACAGGCAAATGCCGAACAGTACCTAACTAACGGACCGCGCTTGATCTTTCCTTCCTCTTCTTTGTCTCTACTCTCCCCTGACTTTTCAAACACTACACCACATATTCTGGCAGAGCGGTCGGAGCTTGTCCGGCGGTGGTGCCGCTGATGGGAGATACCTGGTTGGGGAGAAAATCACGCTAGCCGACGGTAGGTCGCTGCCGGGTTTCACCATCCAGCGGAAAAAGTTCTCCGCCATCTCTCGAGCAAAAACATAGACTACCTTGCAGGACTAATGGCGCGCCCTAAGAAAACCCAGAAAAATCAACTTTCCACAAATATATGGTTCTCTCTTGGGTTGCAGGTCCATTGAAACAGTGATGGGAGACGGTTTCTATGTGGTCGTTTCTTGTGCGGAGCAGGGTACATCCCCCGATGCAGAGAAGCGGCGAAGAGGACGACGGCGGCGTCGCGGAGAGAGCAGCTCCGCCTCCCTTTGGAGCAGCGGGCGCCCGCGTCTGGCAGCCGGAAGCGCAAGCGTTTTGCGGGGCAGGCTGCTCCGGACACCGCGGCCTCTTCGCCACTTTCTCATCGAAGAGTCTCCTTCGCCTGCACAAGCAGACCGCATAAGCTGTCTCCCATCACTGTTTCAATGGACCCAACGAAGAACCGCTATGTTGTGGAAGACCGATTTTCGGGTTCAGAAACATCATTAGTCCCGTGAAGTGCTGGTCTGTGTTTTTCCTCTGGTGATAATCGTGATCTTCCCCGCTGGATGGCGAGATCAACGAGAAAGATCACCGACATCACCAGAGGAAAAACATAGACTACGCGGACTAATGACGCGCCTGACCCGAAAAATCAACTTTCCCACAAATATATGGTTCTCTCTTGGGTTGGGTCCATTGAAACGGTGATGGGAGGCCAGTTTCTGTATTGGTCCGTTTCTTGTGCACCAGGCGGTATCCCCGATGCAGAGAAGCGGCGAAGAGGACGACGGCGGCGTCCGGGAGGCAGCTCCCTCCGCAAACGCTTTTGCGCTTCCCGGCTGCCAGACGCGGGCGCCTGCTGCCAGGGCGCGAGGCAGGCTGCTCTCCGCGGACGCCGCCGTCGTCCTCTTCGCCGCTTCTCTGCATCCGGGATGTACTCCTCGCCTGCACAAGAAACGGACCACATAGAAACTGTCTCCCATCACTGTTTCAATGGACCCAACCCAAGAGAGAACCATATATTTGTGGAAAGTTGATTTTTTCGGGTTTAGGGCGCGTCATTAGTCCCGTAAGTGTAGTCTATGTTTTTCCTCTGGTGGTAGCGGTGATCTTCCCCGCTGGATGGCGAGATCCGGCGCCGACCTGCCGTCGGCTAGTAAGGTTTCCCTGGCAGGACTCTCCCCAGCGGGAAGATCCTGCGACATCACCGGAAGGCGCTGGAGCTACGCTTGCGGGACTAATGTTTGCGCCCTAAACCAGCTCAGTTCTCTCTTGGGTTAGGTCCGTGGCGTGATGAGCTCAACCCGTTCTTATTGCAGGCAATGCAGCCCCCGATGCAGAGAAGCGGCGAGAGGACGACGGCGGCGTCGCGGGAGGCAACTCTCCTCGCGCCCCTGGGCAGCAGGCGCCCGCGTCTGGCGGCCAGGCACCGCGGCGTTGCAGGCGTCGGTATCACGTGCAAAGTGTGTGAAAGACCCCGTACTCCGAGCACCCTGTCCGTCCACATGCGCACGCACAGGAAGCGTCCGTTTGCTGCGGCGTGTTGCGGCAGTCTTTCGCTCAGTCCATGGACCTCATTGCTCCACATACGCATCCACGGGAGAGCGCCCGCTGTGTTCGACGTAATGGAAGAGCTTTCGCAGTCGAACGCTCTTGTCACCCACAAGCGCAGGCACACGGGAGATCACCCGTATTCGTACGACTTGTGAAACCTTCAAACAGTCGGGCACGCTGACCCGTCACAAGCGCAGACACACCGGGGAACGCCCGTACGCCTGCGATGTGTGTGGGGCGACTTTCACCCAGTCAGGCGGTCTGATCATTCACAAACGCAGGCACACGGGAGAGCGGCCGTACGTATGTGGTGTGCAGAAGGCTTTAGCCAATCGAACAACCTCCTCGTTTCACACTCGCACGCTCCTTGCGAAGAAAGGACGTTTAACTGCTTTGCGTGCTCGTAGCTTTCCCAGGAAGAAGGACTTGGTCATTTTACTCCACACGTGCCTACGCCGCAGGTCGTGAACGCCCAGCGCCGACACGCCACCGCAGCTTCATGACCAGAAGCGCTTGTGAACATTTGTGGTTTAGAAACTAAAATTTATTCTAAATAAATATATGTACGTGGAGAATTTATAATTACATAAAATGAAAGTACATATTTTCGGTTGAGGGTGAACTTGATTTTTTGGTAGGAAGAAGGGCGATGCGTAAGAAATATTGAGGATGGAACCTGATTGAGGTTGTTTGGGTTTCAATCGTTTTAAGGTAGTATGCCGGGATGGTCTAGTTTTGCACTCCCAGTCGTAAATGTACAGATTCCCTCCCCCTTATGTATTTACTACCTGTACCAATGTGAACTCAGTGGTCAGGTGGAAAGCAGGCCTATGGCCTGAAGCCTCATATTAATAAAGACTATTATTATTTATTTATTTATTATTATTATTATTATTATTATTATTATTGTGTGTGTGTGTGTGTATATTTGAGCAAGCGGTAGAAACGTTCTTAACTGAAAACGATAACACAGGGCTGCGACGTTTGCCACTTTTGATTATGAATCAGCTTTTCTTGTTTATCGTCTCTATAATTTTAGTTGTTATTTTCTATTACGTACAGTTTTTGCAAAATTTTCGTCTATTCGTATTTGCAATTATCACGCGCTGTCATACGTAACACAGAGCTGCTTTGTTTAAAAGCAGGGTGACGATGAGTCGATGTTGCAACCAGATTAGATATGTGGATTCAGTTCTTTCATATCACCCACAATTGTGGTTGTTGTTTTTTGCAAATTTTACGATTGATTAAATTTCAAATTAACGCTGGCAATGTATTACAATAACACATGTGAAGTAATAGGTACTGTTTAAACATAAGTTGATCGTTAACCCCAGTTTCTGTCAGTTGGTCTCAGGTATTGGCAGGAACTGTTATAAAGGCTGTAAACGTGCAGTTAATTGATGGAGAAAGGATTTTTCAGAAGATAGGCTGGATTTATCTAGAAGTAAGCTGACCCGAGTTTTCTGATGTATCGACTCATGTACACTAAAACTCCGGAGGGAAACATCACCTCGTTTGTAAGGAAAGCGGGCACGCTATGCCGGCATTTTAAGTCATTAAGAGTGAAGATAAATCTTGGACCCCCCATAGTGTTTGTCACACGTGTTGCAGGTTTGAGAAAATGGGATCAACGGATGCAGAAATCTTTATCTTTTGGTATTCCAATAGTGTGGACAGAATAAAATAATCTGTAAACGACTTTCACTTTTGCTTGGCAAAAGTGTACGCACATAATAAGGAAAGTATGAAAGAAATAGTTCACCCGAATATTCCGCGAGGCATTAGCCCCGTACCACATTGTCCTGACATTCCTATACCAAACCCACCTCATGACCTACCATGTACGTCATCTTCATATTAATCAGACTGCTGTGATAGAGAAATGGACGTTACTGAATTCCCCCAAGAAGGGAGAAGATCCCGGTTGTTTAAACAAGAAGAACTTAATGATTTTGTGCGAGATCTTGGCCTCTAAAAGGAATCGACGTGAATTTTAGGCCCTTGTTAGGTTGAAAGACAAAAAATATGCTCCCTCCATGCACGCTTTACTGGTTTCGAAAGAGAGAAGAAGAGTCCTTGATTATTTCACGAAAGAGGGTCAGTTTGTGTACTGCAATGATGTTCATTCAGAATTTGGATTAAGATGTCTGTGATCAATGGAAGTTGTTTATAGATTCGTAGAAACACAGCCTCAAAGCTAATCTGCTTCATAATGGAAGTCAATAAGCCACAATGCTAGTAGCTTATTCTGTTCATTTCAAGGAACAAACGAAAATTTGAAAGAACTCTATAATGTAACATGAGTATCGATCCTCATTTTCTCCACTACCACCTTGATTACTTTCCCAATAATGTTGGGAATTTTAGTAATGAAGATGAAGAGAAGTTTCATCAAGATCTAAAAGACATGGAAAAACGTAATTAGCGCCGGAATTTTGTTGTGATGATGGCGAACTACTGTTTGTTTTAAAGAATGAAAATGTAGAATTGCATAGATGACCGAGGATGCAAAATTGTAGCAAAAGAAAGCGTTAGCAGAGTCTTTGTCATTTTTAATTTAAATATATCATTATTGTTAATGTATGTTGTCAATGTGTATTAGATGAGTACCGCATGAGTACTTATTTATTCTTCTTTCTTCAGGAGAATTGTGTATATCTAGTTTTAAATCTTTTATTCACTGTGTTTCGTGAAACATTCATAAGTCAATAGGTTTTGTTTAGACATTTAGATTTTTTTAGTCCCAAAACAGTAAAAAACTGTATGTAACGTATGGGGGAGAAAATCATCTGCGCACGCTTTCTTGAGTCCTCCAGGAATCCCTTCCATGAATTTTAATATCATGGATTAAAAATAGATAAATTTAAAAAAGTGAAAGTTTGTCATTTAAAAGCTAGATATTTCTTTCCGGGCCATTGAAAATTTATTTGTTGATCGAAGCAAACTGCAGATTGTGTGGTGCTAAAAAAATGAAACTCACTAACCTCTACTGCCTCTACAAGCAAAGGAGAGGCTCGAAAACGTGCGCATAGTGAAGCTACATTTACGTCCAGAAGCAAATCAAGGAACAATCTCCGCATTTGCTCAATGGATCAGAGAAACTGGACAAACTGGTAATTTATTCGTATGGGTTATTTTTTGCGGGCAGTGTTCCGCACCCGAGTTTCGACCCAGGCTTCCTTCGAAGCCTAACTACTGAACGCAGGTCTGGGGACTTTGTCTAAGCGAGCGCACCGTGCGATAGTCCGTAACGGCGCCTGGGATTTGACTCTCACTTTCTCCGCCAGATGTCGGGCTCAGTGCTATATCGAACTGTCTGGTGGGAGAGTGGATCTCGACAAGGCAGGATATTGTCGGAGGATTTAATTTGCCGGGTCTCCTGCCAGGGTTCTTCCACACATGCCACAAAAGTGACATGGCTACGGTGAATTTTCCGCCACCGAAAATCCGGGTTCTTCGGCCGGGATCGAACCCGCGCACTGGGGGTTCAGAGGTCAGTAAGCTAACCCCTCACCCACCGAGGAGCCTGTAAACAACAAAATGTGAGGTGTTGTAGTAGCATCTGGACTATCGTTTACTATGCCAACTATAATTACGTCTTTGTTGTCCAAGAAATAGTTAATATAAATTCAGTCTAACATTAATAAACCTATGCAATCTGATTCCTGCAATGTTTTGCATTTTCTTTAGCGCACTTTAAATTATTCTCCTGTTCTTGCTGTGAAGCTGATCTTATACACCGTGTTTATTTGTTAATTGTTCATAGCTACGGAGAAAGTTCATCACCATTCCTAAACAATTGTACGTGCAAGGGGGAAAAGAAAAAAGACCTTAAACAAAGCAGACAAATGAGCACTGATGCTGTTCTGCAATGATTAATATTTCATTCCTGATTAATAAAAAATTAACTTGTTTATCTAGATATTTTAATTGCTTGCCTTTTTTCGTGGCGAGGAGACCCGCCATCGGGCCTCTTCCGTCTAACCACGAAAATTTTTGCTCGCTCCTTTCACCACCTAGCGGAGAAAGGAGGATTATCTTGGCGACAAACAGGCGGATCTCAATTTGCTCAGAGGCTTTTATAGAGCGAGGATCTTTTACATGCAGTAAATCTACATATGGGACACGACTTTACTTCCCTTCGAGGGAAGGCGCAGGAAGGATTTTTCGCCCTTAAATACCCACGGTTTCGATCGGGTTTGAACCCGCGTACAACAGTCCGGAATACTGACCGTTACACCACGAATATTTTAACTACACTTACAGTAGTGAATGTACTACGACAAACGTTCTCCTAGTTTTCTTGCAAATAATTACGTAAAAAGCGCCTGTAAGACCACGAGAAACGGTAAATGAAGGGTTGCACTATACGCATAAAAATCATCATTGGTATCTAGCAACTACATCTAGTTTTTGCTGCTTGACAAATCTTGAATTAATGATTATGCAAAAACCTGTCAATCGGCGCAATGCACAGTGTTCATAGAATGTGTAAATAGAAGATGGAGGAATCTAAGACTTTTAGCGTGATGTCACAAAGACGTCTCAGGGCCAAAGCCTTCTATAGGTGGCATTAGGAGTATCGATAAGCGCGGGACCAGGAAGATGTAATACAATGGCTAAACTCATTCTGTAGATTTTGGTAGGAAACGTTACTTTGAGGCTTAGGCCGCAAATTCCATGCTTTACGGTCCCAGAACGCTTCGTTTAGATGTTATTTAAGTATACAGACTTTGACAATGACGCCGAGTGTTGCAGGTTGCATTTGACGTGAATAATAAATCCTTAATATTTTAAAAAAATCCAAGAGCAATTCATCATGTCTCCGTGATATTTTCTTTCTTTAGAGACCTCATTTATAAAGATTGTTTTGCTTCTGAGAGCCGCAAAAGGTATGTATACTAAAATAATAGAGAAGACGGTGATTGTTAAGGATTCTCCAAGTTAAAATCAATATTTGTTGAATTTATTCCTGGAGAACTTAATTTATTAATTTAAAAGAAAATAATATACCATAGTTTTCTGTTCTACCTTTCACAAGTCTGCATCATTTTTTAAATTGTTTGTCATCCTGTGTCACCTTCATCCTTCATTTCGTACAGAATCCTAAAGTAAAGGATCGATTTTCAAGGATCGATCATTCGCCATTTTTTATGGAATTTGTGACCGACTGTGGTGGCAGTGTGCTAACTCTTCCATGTCGCTAATCCCTCTTTCGTGTTTGACAACATATTTGATTGAGGTTTAATAAGTGCCACTGCTAGCCTCCCCAGTTTTCAATTGCCCTAAATCATCGTCATTTTGTAATTAATTGGATACGCGGTAAAGGCTTCGCGAAACGATGACAACATCGTTCCATGTTATGCATGAAGTATTATTCCTAGACGAAGGACATCATGGATAGGCCAAATGTATTGTTATTTACCCTTTGAAAATAGACTTTATTACATGGGAGCTTTTTAATTCAAAATTCAAGTATTGTTACTTAGTGTAGGGATCACAGAATTTTGAAAACGTGCAAAATTCACTTCTCCCATAGCACGTCATACAGATTTAACTGTTTGACGTAAAATAAAAAAAATAAAAAGTATCAGGAAAAAGGTCGTGAATTCATTGTTATGTCAAAGGGAATTACTTTTGGGAGAAGAAGAAATGTCATTAAATATTAAATAAAAACTTTTGTACACTTGCGTATGCGCAAGATATCGCGATTGCTGCCGCTAAGACGTTCCCTAATAAAGCCTGGGTCCAAATTTTCCTGAAACCCCTTTTCGAGTTAAACTGCACGTCCTGAAATTGAAAAAAAATAGAAAAGTGAAACGTTCAAAATTACTTACTGCAAATGAAAACGTAAATTTCGAATTTATAAATAATTTGGGCGCCAGAAAGGTTACACTTAAATTCCTAATTATCTATACTGTTTTCGTATATATTACAAATAATTAAACCCCTGTAATGACTGGTTCTATTAAAATTGTTGCTACTTTCTCCGCCACCAATTACTCAATCTGCCGTCCATAAAAAGTGGGAGGAATCTGAAAATAATTCTAAATGTCATTTGGGGTTGCACGTAATGGCAAAAAAAAATCACTTTCTTCAAACTATGAATTATAATTTTTATGAATGCAAAAGTTATCAAGACTACTATTAATTATCGTTATTGTTAGTAATTATCATATTTATCGAAATTGCAATTACAGCGTTATAGAACCTTTTCCTTTTTTTGCCTCTTCGCGCGCACGTCGCTCGAGTCCGCGTAGGGTAGACCAACTTCCTTTTTGTTGAAGTCCACGATGATCAGCGACCAAGTCGAAACTTCCTCCAACCACTTCAAAGACTGTCTATATTCGTTTTGGGCCCTCAGATGTGCACCTATTTCAAACATTACTTTTCCAAGTCGGAATAATATCCCTCTAATATTTTCTATCACCTAACCTGGAAATTCAACCACTGGTAGAAGTTCTAGTCAAATCTTGTAACTCCCCCGAAATATTCTAAATTCACTTTTCCAGTTCACTTATGAAAATATTACAAGTCCGAGTTTGCAATGGAAAACAGGTCATTTTACAAGTTCCTGTGCACCTAAAGCGAAATATTCTAAGTTCAAGTTCCCTCACGAAATATCACAAGTCCCATTTGATAATTAACGTCAAGAAAAACCGCCCAAGCGATGCCTCACCACGACACGAGTCGGAATGCACAAAATTTTAATCTGGTCCAAGTCAAAACTTGCGTGTTTTTTCGTGTTGTGGTGTACCCCCTGCGTATCTGCACCCTAGAAATCCACGTCTTTTGCAATATCTACAACATTTTGATCTTTTGCCTAAATAAAATGTCCGTCATTTTGGTATGTGACAGACTTGCATATGTCATCGGTAACATATTTGAACTTTGTCTAGTCTTGTCTTATTGAATTATTCAATGAGTAGTCGGTGGAACTCATCTTCAGCACACTTTAGCTTTACTAGTTTTTTTCCATGGAAAGGACCGGTAGATTTGAAAGTCTTTGTTGTCCCTGTGTATTTCCGCAGTATGTGTGAATTCTCCGAAGAGCAGAAAAAGAACGTTCAGCACGGGCATTGGATACAGATATTGTTGCAAATAGAGCACAAAGCTCATAAAGTTTTGAAATCTCAATTGAAAGATATTCCTCTGTTGAATATACCAATGAGTTCACTCGAGACGAACAAAATCAAAATACTGTCCGTAGCTGTTTTTCAATGAACGGAAAGCTTCCTCTGGGAACTGCATTTTATTTCCGTCTTCTACATAAATCTGGAGAAATTTCAAATTTTTGAGAACGTCCAACAGAATCTGCAGTTGATGCAACATGTATTTTATTTTACAATATAGTACATTGAATTGTGTCAATTTGATCGTTACAACGGTGTCTTTTCTTCGGTACTTCGTAGTGTTCAACACATCTCGCCCATACGAAGTCAAATTCACATCTTTTCTTCATAGGAAATGATTTAGTTTCGCATAATTTGGTCGTACAGAAACTAACATCGAAGCTTTTGGTTTGCAGAATGTCAAACAGTACGTAAGCAGCGCTAAAAACTTCGCTAAAGGTTTCAAGTAAAAATTGAAATTAAAATTCCTTAAGGACGTTAGTGAAATCTTGAGCTTGGTGGAATGTCTGACTGTCCCACAAATGAGGATTATCCATAATATATTGAAACAGACTAAATATAATGTCTTTATGTTCTTTTACTGTTTCGACTAATCTTTCGTGGGAGTTCCAATGTGTGGGGCACACTTTCGAGAACCGTGTTTTCAGTATTTTATCCAAAGCTGCGGTTCTTTTTGTGGAATTTGTAAAAATGGAGGCAAAGCTACTTAACGTTATAAAGACAATTTTGCATTCTTTAATGCTTGAAACAAACTGAAGGCGCAAGATTAAGCCTATGAGCAAGACATATGTTAGGTGCGTCCATAGACATATAGTACTATATGTCTAGGGTGCTCTGAATATCTTTCGCCGTCTTTTTGGAGACCGTTATTCACCGCCATTATAGCGGCACCATCGTATAGAACATGAAAGGAAAGAAATGTTATTCAGGTTTTGCAAATGTAATAAATATGGTCCTTTTTCTATTTATTTGTTGTTATCGGTTTTAGACAAATATATTCTCCCAATAATTGTAAATTTTATTTTCAAGATTTACAAAAATATAATTTTATATCGGTTACTTATATTTTTATTCAAACATTCTTTGTTCGTTTCCTCGTAGCTTCTTATTTTTTTTTGTAATTTATTGTTTTCATTTTACAATTGTCATGTTCTTCAAATTTTATTGTTTTCAATGTTGTTTTGGCCTGTAAACATATGTGAATCCAATAAAAATATATTATTCTATGTCTGTATGCCTCTATGCAGCACAGAGTAGCTGATCAATTTCATGTCAGCTCTCTCAGTTGCAAAATTTTGGGAATTTTTTCCCAATGCGATTTATACGTTTCGACCTAAATGCAAAAACTCTTTCTCGATTTCCCCGTTATTGATATCGATGTCTCTTTCGATTGCTTCAACGTTCAGGTGTACTACTCTTTATACTACGGTTTTCAAGAGCTGCGTTTGAAGGATATCAGCTGTTTTGTTTTGTCAATTGGGACCTTACGTCACTACCCCTGACGTCATAAGGGTAGCGTATATATTTCCCATACGCAGCTCTGTACAGGCCGAATCACCAGACTGCGGGCTCTAAGCGGTAAAGATTTTGGGGTCTCATTGATCATTTATTTCCCAATGTATATATTATAACTCAATTTTTAATTAAAATATATTAAATATATTTTATCATTTTGTTATAAATGTATGACAAATTGCAATATAATTTTAAAAAATAATACAATATTTATGGAATTCATTTATCAATCAATAAATACTCATTGATTAATACTTTTGGTTTACATACTTTCGTATGTATAGTAGATATAGAAAATATAACTCATTTAAATCATCTTCTTTCTACACTTTTGCCGAGCAAATTCTTTTATTAAATCATCAAATTTTTAGCGACGCATAACATCACATTCAATTGATAGTAATGCCAATGAACTCAATTTATCTTGTCGCATTTCGTCCTCAGGGGATTTTTATCCTTTGTGGCGGCTTGAGGCTAGTGCCTGTGTGCTTTGCACCCCCAACAAAAGGAAGGAAAAATTTCACCACAATTGTTATAAAATATTGTTTCTTCAAAATAGTTTTCTTGGTGCACAAGCGAAGTGACACGAAGTTCACGTTCTCCTCATAGAGTGCACTAATGACATTTATCTTCATCGCGCAGACCTATCTCTTGTTAGGATGACCCCGATGTCAGGTGTTACGTACGTCATGTGTTGTGTTTCGCCTTGGAGATGAGGTGGGCACAGGTTTCCCCCTCTTCTCCTGTGACCAACGTTCAGCGATTTTGGAAAGCTGCGACCTCTTGAGATTTCTGTAGACGCTCAGGCCTTCAGCCTGAGTATTTTATTTGTTCTCATTATTTTTAGTTTTGTTTTCATGTTTAATCTTCACTCTAACTTAATAAACATGGTAACTGAAAAATTAAATTTTGTGCTCACGAATTTTATTTTAGAGATTACTACTTATGTTAGAGTTACTGACGTCTCATCACTTACTGGCACCACCAATAAAATTCCGTACCGGCCGCCAGTTTTTAACTGCGAAAAGATCGCTCACCTGAAAAGTTTGTTATCATAAATGTTAAAAAAGACTAGATAGATTTCTTAGATCGTAGAACGTCTAGAGTTTATCATTAGAAGAACGAAATCGAAAGAACTAAGATAGATTTCTTAGTTCGGAAAAACTGTCTAGAGTTTATCATTTACAATTATTTTATAGAAATCAACATAATATACATGAATACTTTTATCTTCGTTCATTTTCAAAAGTATGTAATGATGTTTTTCAATTCTCCAAAATTCAAATCCAGATCCTCAGGTTACGATTGAAAAACACTCACGTTAGATAATCACTTTTAATTCTATATTTAAAAGAAAGAAACTTGTCTGACAGATTTTTAAAAACCTGGCCTCTACCTTAATCTGAGCTTGCAGAATGTCAATGATTACATTAAAAGTTGAAACCCGAAATTTGTCCTTGCACTTAAAACTACGTCTTCCGCTTGACTATCGTTAACCTTTTTTCTCCGAGGATGTCTTGGAGTATTTTTTTTATAATCAACATCAGATAGAACTAATTTTGACGCGTTTTCAAAATTTGTCAAAATCTCCACAGAGATCTTGCAAGTAATTTGTCAATTACCTTACTGGAATGATGGAACATTACGTACGCCCCTTTTCCCGACTCTTTTGCCCATTGCACGTGGAGTTCCTCAGATCGATTTTAGGCCCTATTCTGTTCTACTTTACGTAAACGATATGCCCTCGACGATTCGAAACGGAAGAACAGTTCTCTTTGCAGATGATACGAACATCCTTTGCAATAAAGAAACCGTAAATAGTGCAATATCAAAGTTTCAAATTGGTTCCGAAATAACAAATTAATGGTAAACGAAAAAAAACGGTTTGATGCAGTTTTCCATTTCAAATAATCAATTCTGCTCCATTGAAAATAAACGGTGTACCATTGACTGAAGTTAAGGCAACAAAATTTTAGGTCCCTCAATTCAGTCAACTTAAATGGAACGTCCATTTAAATGAATTGAACACAAAATTAAGTTCATTATCCTACGCGTTCAGAATACTTGCAAATTCAGTCAGCCTTCATACTGCTCGTTGTGTATATTTCGCGAATGTTCATTCCCGCCTGAGATATGGCATAATATTCTGGGGAAATACATCTTATATCTCCCAGACTTTCAGATTACAAAACGTTTTACGAATAATAACAAATCCCACCCACGTGATTCATGTAAGCCTCTCTTCAGTAATCTAGAATTTTACCATTACCTTGTCTGTTTATTTACGAATCAGTGGTTTTTGTAAAAAGACTTGCTTAAGTGGCGGGAATATATTTTCAAAAAATGCCGATATCTATTACTATAACACTCGACGTAGAAATCATATTCATCAGGTGAAAGTATCAACAGCTCATTACAAAAATTCACATACAATACATGTAAATTATTTTACAACACTTTGCCAGATGACATTAAACGATTAAATTGATAGAAAGTTTAAATCCCAAGTGAAATCGTTTCTCCCGCATAACAGGTTTCTATACTATTAGAGACTATACTGAGCATCACAAGAAAAGTAACATTAATTTTAACAATTATACATTATGCATTATTTATCATTTGAACTGTATAAATGTGTATAAACAACCTGTATCAAGATTGTATTGCAGCCTCGGGTCAATGTCCCCCATCTAGATCATGTTTTTTGTCCAGTTTCCTGATCCATTGAGCAAATGCTGAGATGGCCCATGTTTTGCTTCTAGACATAAATGTAACTTATTTTCTGTGCACGTCTTCTAGAATTCATAGGAAATACAATTATTTTAAATTATCGTTTCCATGTTGTCGCAGAGGAAGTATTATTCGAAGGACAACATGGATAAGAGCAAAATGTATTGCCTTTTATCCTTGAAAATAGATTTTAACTTGGAAATTTTTTCCCCCAATTTGTAGTATATGACTTAGTGTAGGGATCACAGAATTTTGAAAATGTAAAAATTCACTTTTCCCATAGCAGTCATACGCAGTTTTTTAAATGCTTTTGACGTAAAATAAATAAATAAATTTTAAAAAGATTCATAGAGGAAAGCAACTTCAATGAATTTTGCACTTGAAAGAAACGAGATGTGCGATGAAATAATGCAGTGTCATTCCATATTGTTAGCATAAAAAAGAACATAAACTCTTTCTTTTTTTAACAATATTTGTTGTCTCTCGCTTAGTATCTCCTTTTTGATCATTATCGTCTGAGATGAAATATAACACGTTAAGGGAAATTTTAGAAAATGAATCAAGTAGGCATGGCAGCCTCTATCCCAACGCGTATCGAAGTTTCTTTAAAATATTTCATTGTCAACATGAAATTTAAGTACACGACATCTGTGCATTGAAGCAGAAAAATGCGTATAGTGTTTGTACTAATGAAAAATGACGGCTTGTCATGAAAATAGCCATGGTATTTATTGCGACAAAATATTAAAAAAATACAAACATTAAGATCCTCCTTTAGTTTACCTTTTTAAGTATCTTGTCGTTATAAATACATGTTGTATTTTTTAAAATTGGATGTTGACTGTACACAATATAAAATGACAAACTAATTAAACTAGTATATTTTAATAATAAACAAACGTTTTTTCATTATCTATAATGAAAAACTATACGTTATATAATTAGGTATATGAATACTTACTTTAACAGATACACATATAATAAACACAGACACTGTGTCTTAAAGCACAACAACACCTTCAATTTTGTTTTTATGCTATTGTTTCGTCTAGTTTAAACTTGATATTCGGAGAATACCGATAGCAGTGCCGTAAGCCAATAATAGAACTTAAAAAAAGGCAGGTTGGGTTTGAATAATCGCACTTTTGGATAGAAAAAATTTAATCCCGCGAAGTTGGAAAGGTTCAATAATTGATATTTCTGAGCCCATAAATCTTAATAATATTTGTAAGTGTAAATAAGCAACCTTAGAGATACTTTGAAATGTTTTCAAATTTAATTAGTTAGACAATATTGCTAATTTGTTTTTTATGTTAACAAGCGTCAATAAATCTCCGCTTTTGAAGGGGCCCGAAGCAGCTGCTTCTCAGCGTGTGCGGTAATCCCGGCACTGGCTCTGTGAATACCGCATGAATACCACCTATATGAATCATCAACTCATCTGCAGCACTGCTTGAAATGATTGACGGAACTGCTTCACGTGCGCGTGCATGCCTCACCTAGCGGCACAAAAAGACGCGGAAAACCGTGCCATAATGCCACCGTGGTGACGGCCCTTGAGAGGCAGCTCTGTAAAAACCGCAAAATAGGCGCCTCGTTACAAAAATCCAAGTATACACACCAAGTACTATACTCTGTGATATATACCAGTCCTCTGCCACTAGATAGGCCGGGGCCTGTTCTTATTTGAATTGTATTTGAATTTGAATTCCCGCCATCTCAGCCCCTCGGTGGGCCAAAGCGTCGAAGGACAAAGGCGCGATTGCGAAATCTACAGGCCTGAACCGCCCAAATTTTTCATGTGCTTTGTGCGTAAACGAAACGGCGTCGTGTCAACGTTTTGCATTTGTGATTTTCATTTTTCTGAGACGGTGCTGTTCCTTAAGTCGAAATGAAAGGCTTGTTGGGACCCATTTGCTAAAAAAACAAAACATCAGAGTGGACGGTTTTCTTGGTTTTCCCAACAGACCCCAAAAGGAAACCAAATTTCATTTAGCATGGCCCCATAAAATTATTTAATGTCTTTTTGTAGATAATAAATTAACTATGTCACTAAATGTACAGAAATAATTTTAGATAATTAATTATTTGTCAGGTTATTTAAACACTTAATTTTAAGAACATCAAATTTTTAAGTCATAAAGGCCTGGCCCTTTTTATAATCATGTAATTGATAAGTTATATGCTATAATAACATTGGTGTTTTTGATATAACTAAAAGAGCTCAATATTACAAACTAATTTTATTACAGGTGTTTAAAGGGCTAAAGGCAATTGGGGCCCCATGGCATTTTCCCCTTGGGGAATTTCTCACAAAGGAAAATTTTATCTGGAGCACTTCCCCCAAATTTTTCCTGCAGGGCAGATGCACAATGCAGAACCAGAAATTTTTTTGTGTTTTCCCTGAGTTTCCCGGGGAAAAGGGTGCACCCAGGTCATTTAAAACAGGCTTCCCACAAAAAAGGGTTTAGTTTTATTATTTTTTTTATTTTTTTTATTTTTTGAACTAAAAAGTGTATTGAAAACTTTTTCTTTTTAATTTAATTAAACATCCTTATTTTTTTGGGATCTGTCTGCATTTTGGACAACATTTCCCCTGAGTTCTCGGTTAAAAATGAAGAAAAAATCCTGTAACACGTGGTGAGTCAGAACTCGGTTTTGGGGATCTTGATGCCAAAAAACCAAATTGGAAAAAACGTCTGTAGTATGTGAACAAACAGCGCCTAAACAATGCTGAATTTTTCAAATTAAAAAAACCCCCTGTCAATATGTATCTATAAAGGGGGCAAATTCCGTTTAAGATTAACCCCGAATTTTCAAAAATTGTAAAAGTGTGTTTTTTACCCAACTTTTTACAATTACAATTAAAAAGAGTTTTTTCCTTCAATTTTTTGAGTGATAAATAGTTCTTCATTTGTTGTAAAGATTGTTTTTAAAATTTATTTTTTGTGAAATTTGGGTGAACTTTTTGGGAATGTTAAAAATGACAAAGAAAGTTTTTTCTAAAAACGGCTTAAATTTTTTTTCTGCAATATTATATTTATGAGTAATGCCAAATAATTTTAAATAAATTTTCTCGAAAACTAAACATTTTTGTTCAAATGGCCTAAATTCCTTTTCAGAATATCAAACCCCATTTTTAAAAAGGTTTAATTTCTTTCTTTAAACTATTTCAACGAATAGTTATGTACTTTTAATATAATATAATGTAATTTCATTTTTGTATTCTTTTTTTTCCCAAAATTCCAAAAAATTTTTTTTATGTTTTTTTTTTCAATATCTCATCCAGTAATATACATTTCAATGGATATATTATTAATTTGTAGTGGAAGTTCTTCAAATTACTTAAATAATTTTTTAAAATCAAATGGTTTCCCAGAAAAGATTTAATTTTGCTTTTTACAGTAACCTTAACGTTTTTAAAACGCCAAATTTTAATTAAATTCTTTTAAGACAAGGTTTTAGCCTTCTTTAATACTTTAAAATATTTGTTCTACTTTTTGGGAATCAAGAGTTGAGAACTGGCAAAAATGTTTTTTGGGCGGCGATAGACCATGGCAAAGGATGGGGGAAGACCATGACCCGTCCCCGGGAAAATTGAAACTTAACTGGAGAAAGTCTGTGCATTCTGTAGCACTTCCAGTTCACTAATTTAAAAAACCAAACTGCAGGACCACTTGTTTGGGAGAATGTCAAATTAATTTTTTTTGATTTAATTTAATATAAAAAAAATGTTTTTTTGATGATAATCATTTGTGTTTCTGTTATTAAATTTTTTATCTGGTTTTTCCCCCTTCTGTCTTTAACTATGTATAAGTCTTTGTGTAACATTTTTGGCATTTTACCAGGAACTGCTATTTTCTAAACATATTTCTGATGGGTTTTTAGATGTTTGGGTATAATCTCCTGAAAAGAAAAATTTTTTATTTATTATATTTTTTGAAAATTGGGGCTTAGTACATAACATGATTGGGAAAGACATGAAAATATTTTAGTAATTAAAAAACTTTCAATACCTGTATCAAATGTTGAGAATTTCCCATTTTTAATCACCTTTTTTTTTTATCCACGATCCATTGAGCCTACCCTGTTTTTACAAATATAGTGATATCGGAAATATTGGGAAACCTCCAACCCAAAAACGCTTTGAGATTAATGGTTGAAGTAGAATCATGTAATTTTTTTTCTTTTCATCACTTGTACTAGGAAAAAGGTAAAACGTTTTAAAATGCAAATTTGTAAGGCTTTTGGAAAAAAGCAAGCAAAAGAGACAGATTTTGTGGACTTTTGCAGATGCAATTTTCCCTTTTTATTTAAAAAACTTATCAAAATATTCATTTTTTACCTTTAAAAGAATTTTTGATAATAGGCGGGGAAATTTGACAGGTGTTATATGGAATGTCATTTTAATAATGATTTTAAAAGTTGGTTCCTAGTTATAATTGGACAATGTGGTTGGTTCTGGTTTCAATATTTAGTAAATGGCAAATAAAATTATTTTTTGTCTGATTACTTTAAATTTATTTGAAAAAATTTATTTTGTTTTTTTGTGTATGACTTTTTAAATAATTTAGAAATAAATATTGTTTTATAAATTTTTTTTATTTTACTTACAATAATTCCCACGGACTTAGGATTCCAAATCAATTTTTATCCTTTTGCCTAGCGTATTTTACATAAAAAATAATGTATTCATTTGCGAATTTGGGAAAAAAAACCCTCTTTTTAAATGCCCCGGTCTTTAAAACCCCCCATCCATTAGTAAAACCCTTTTCGCGTTTTGGCAATGGGGGGAATGTTTCCCCCCCAAAAAATTAAATTTGAATAATGCTTGGGATTAGCCAGGGAAAAACAAGGTGTGCGGGGATCCCGCCGACTGTGGAAATAATAGATATCCACCAACGGGCGCCAAATTCAAATTATCTGCACGCGACATTTAAAATTATTTAAAAGAACATTTTTAAAAAAAAAATCTTTTAATTTTTCAAGAACTTAACTATTAGTATATTGGTGTTTTTTAGAAATTTTTGCATTTTAAATTTTCAGTTTTCCAAAATGTGAAAAATACAATGCCTGATCTAACGTACCGTACAGTACTTTTATTACATTTTATAATTATTTTCAATTTCTTTTTTTTAAATTTATTTTTTTTTTTTGGGAATGTTTTTATGTTTGTCACTTTAATGTTTTTTGAAAATTTTGTTCTAAAAGTATGAGCAAATAATGTTTTGGTTTTCAAGTTACAGAATAAGGCCAGGTACTGTAAAACTAAATTCCACTTTATTTGTATTTTTTTTTTGTTCATGTTTCCCAATTCTTTGAATGCAAAAGATCGAAGAATAAAACAAAATTTTTAATGGATAGGAATTACTCAAAAATTTTAAATAAAAAAACCCCCCATTATAAAGTAACATTAAATTTAATTCTATATTTATTAATTTGAAAATAGTTAAATATATCAAGTGTTTCCAAAGAAATACGGGGAAAAAAAAATAAGGAATTAAGTTAAAAGTTTTTATTTTATGATATTGATGATATTTATGGTTCACAAATTTTATAAATTTTGAACCATCTGGAAAAAATGTTACAAATAAAAAATTTATTCCACTGGGAATAATGATTAACTAAAATAAAATTTCACCTCCTTTTAACTCCCTTTTTAAAGATTAGGACCAGAAATAAAGTAAACCTTAGTGGATTAAGAGGAATGAATCAAATCAAAAAATTTTAAAACCCAAAAAAAATTTTTTAAAAAAATTTTACATTTAAAAATACAAGTCATATTTAAATTTTCATTGGGTGCAGATAATGTATCACAAATATCAAAAAAAAGATTTTTTTACTGCAAAATTTTTTCTTTTCGGGAATCTTTTTTAATAATTCATTATTTTTCTACCCATTATTTTATTATGGAAATTTCCCTTATTCTACATATTTTGCTTTCTAGTTTTTGCTTTTTCCCCCAAAATAAAAATAGTCATGTTTAAAAAGGCTTCATATTGGTCATTGTCTCAAAAAAAAAAAACACAATAAGTGTTATTTAGAAATTTAAAAAAAATTTACTTTTACTTTATGATGAAAAATCGGTTACTGCAAAGATGATATGAGCTTTTTCCCCAAAAGAGGTATCCCCCACTGAATACAAAAAAATAATTTATCTATTTCGTAACTTCTCTATTACAAATCTTTTTATTTCAATTTTTTTATTTCCCAAATTTTCACAAAATCAAATCTCTTCCCCATTTCGGTTTTTCAATGGATTTTCTTTTTTTAAACCTTTTTTCTGATATAGACCCGGGACAAGATTCAAAATTTTTTCCCAGATGTGTTTGGTGAACCCTTTGATTGAAAGCACACATTGTCAAATGTGTTAAACACTCCCTCAAAGTTTATTTACATTTTTTTTGAGTTGAAATTATGAGTATGAAATTAATCTTATATAAAATATTAAAATTACATCTAACAATTTTATTTTTAAGTTGAAACATGTTGAAAAGTTGCTTTTCACAAAATATTTTTTTTCCCTGATTTTTTGCAACTTTTGTTTTTTGAAAAATTTATGCAAATTTTTCCCTGAAAATTTCAAAAAAATTGCAGACTTTTTTTTCTTTAATGTCATAATGCAATGCAACTTTCAAAATGTTACAAATTAGGTTCAATTGGGTTTTCAATGATGTGTTAATTTTTAATATTAATTTTGTCCCCTTTTATTTTTGGATTTTTATATTTTGCATTTTTATAAAACATTTTTTTAACATTTTCTCTTTGAGTTTAGTCTTGTTTAATTTTTTTAAAGATTTAAGTTTATGTGTTTGATTTTTTTGTTTGAACTAATTTTTTAAAATTTGTAATGTAAATAATAGAATGTTATTTGGTTCTGTGCATTTTTTTTATATTATATTTTCAATTTTTTAATTTTCAATTTTTTTAAAAGTTTTGATTTTTTTTTGAATCATTTTCTACTGTATGATTTAAATATCTTCCATTTTAATTTTGTAGTAGAAAAAAAAAAAATAAATTTTTTTTTCGTTTTAAAAATTCTTTTAATTTACAAGTTACCCTTCCCCCCCCCAAAAAACAATATATAAATAAAAATTTAAATTTTCCCTACAAGCATATCAGGGGATGTCTAACTAATGGAAAAAGTAATCGTTTTCCCATGCGACTCCCGCAATTCAACTCATTGCAACTATTTGGTGAAGTTCTTTTCCCGACGGCCCTAAACACGGCCGTTCCGCCCCAGTGCCGCTCAAGGGGGTGTTGGGGTGAATTTTCTTTCTATTGATTTTTTTAATTAATTTATTGTGCCTGAAATAAAAATTTCACTCCCGTTGAAATCGAGTGTATTTAAAAATAAGCCTTTGTATTTTTTTTTTATTTTTAAAAAATTTTTATAGAGAGTATATTGAATTCCCCAAATTAAACGGGAAATTGGATTTGTTTGTTTACTATTAGAAATCAAGAATTGGTTGAATACTATACGATAATTATTAGAAAGGGGATTATAATTCTAGCTTTGATAATTTGAAATGTTTCATAAAAATTTTTTTTTATGTGATTTTAAAATCTCGTATTTGTTTTTTCTTATGTAAAAGAATGTTTTTAAGCCTTTTTGGCTCTTAATTGAGCAATCTTGAAATAAAAATTATAAAAATATACTTTTATTTTTCAAAGAAGCATTTATAGGTAGTGTCTAGTAGAGTTAATTTTTTGTATTTTTTTTCCCTAGACTGAAATGAATGTTTGAACACTGTAAGAGCTAAGATATTATTAAACTGAATATTCAAAATTTTAAATTGTTCCTTTTTTCTTTTGTGGACATACATATTTACATTATTTAATTTTTCAAATGTAATTGTTTGAAAAATTTAATTTTAAAAAAAAAAAAATTTGGGGTTTTTTAACTGGCTAAAACCCCTTGTTTGATTTGGGAATACCATCCCCGTAACTTTCTAGAATGTAAAACTTTACTGGAAACAATTTTTTTGGATTGCCCCCATAGCTGCTAAAGGGGAAAAGTGTGCAAGCTCATAGACTATTTTTCTATGTAGTCCATATTTTCAAGTAAGATAAATTTTTATTAAACTAAAACCCCAAGAATTTATTTTTTGTCTTACAATCTAATATATTTTTTAAAAAGGTGAGTTTTGGGACAAACCAAGATCTAGGGGGTGGGGGTGGAAAACAAAAAAGAAATAAAGTTTTTTTTTTTTAAAGGAAAGGGTCATTTAAAAATAATTGGGAAGTCCGGGATCACCTTGGCTCCTTCACTCTTTTTTTTTTTGGTTCTCAATACCAATATCATTTTCCCCAATTTTTTCCATATTTTGGGCCCCCTTTTAAAAGGATTTTTTTACATTGATCTCGACATTTTTCTATTAAAAGTGAACAGATTAATCATAATGCAAATAAATGCTCATTTTTTGGGAAACAATTAGAAAAAGAAAGAAAAAATTTTTTTGAAAAATGGTTTATTAGGAATGTTTGATTTTTTTTGTACAATAAAATTTTAAATTTTTAAAAAAATGTAAAGAATAAGAATATTGATGTTTAAACCCTTTGTTTGAAAACAATTAAATGTAATGTTTTTTATTGAATCAGTGGATTTTGATTGCACTGATCAGGTCCCAATCATTTTGTCAAGATTCCTTTATCATTTTTTGCCCTTTCCAATTCCATCAACTTCTAGGTGGTTGATATGACCTTTGGGGGAAACACTGATCTATTGTCTTTGCACTGTAAAATCTAAAAGAAAACATTAAAAAGCAAAAATTATTTGGATCTCAACCTACCCCGCATATATTCTTTTTTAGGTTGCCAATCAGAAAAAATATAGCCAAAAATTTTAACTTTAAATTTTGGGAAAAATTTGCTTCAAAGTCATGGTTTTTTACTTAAACTTTTACTGATTAAACTAGCATTGTTAAAAGAATGCTTAAATTTCTTATTCTATAAAACATTTGAAACAAAAAAAATATTTTTTTAAGTATTTCTTAAAAACCCAAATCGTTTTTAAAAAAATATAAATTTCAATGTTAAAAAACCTGAAATCGGAAAATTTTTAAATGTTATATTTCCCAACCTGTAGAGAAAAGAATGTTTTAATTTTCTGTGTTTTTTTTTCTTTTTTTTTTTCCTATTTAGACAGTTTCTAAAAGAAATGCTCTCCCCTTTTGTCCTGTTATTTTTTTTTTTTTATTAGATGCTGTTTACGTGAAAACAGAAACATCCATTGTCTTTTTAGGATACGCTTTTCCATGTTTAAGACTCATTGATTTTGTGTATAGTGGTAGAGATTTCAACTAGTCAGTTGAAACTTTTTTTGGGCCCAGTTCCTTAAACCCCAAAGGGTTAAAAATTTATCGTATGGATGTAAGAATGTCAATTTTTTAAAAAATTTTTCTGAAAATCTGATATTTAAAAATTTTTTTATAACTTCTTTTTCTTCCTTTGTAAGTACAATTAATAATCTGGGCCCCCCTTCTTCTCAGAAATTCATCAATGTTCATCCATGGTTTCGAGAAAAAGTAGAGTTAAAATTCAAAACAAGTATAAAGAGTTTTTCGATTTTTTCCCCAAATGTCTTTTCCAAATTTTTCCCGAAAACCGACAGCACCCAGACAGTGCCTCCTGCTCAGTTTGAAGAGCCATGCTTTGCTAAAGGGGGGACAATCAAGTAGCCATGATGCCTGTGCAGAATAAACCCAAAAATCATCCTGTGCTTTAATTCTAATGTGTTGTAAAAAGGCGAATTTGAACGAAAACATGTATTTTCTAAAAAAAATTTTTGGGATATAAAAAGTGGGGTTTAAATATTTAAACCATGTTAAATCCATGTCAAATCCTGGGGGTAAATAAATCATGAGTCTCTCCATAAAGAAAAATTGGACCAATATGCAAGTAAGAAAATTTTGGTTTTTTACTGCAATCTTGTCAAAAATGTTGTTTTGCAATTATGATCATAATGAGCTTTTTCATGATATTACTTTTGATTATTAAAATTTTTTGTAAATAATCAATTTTTAACTTTCTTAGAAATTAAAATTTTTAATGGATGATTTTTTGGGGCAAAATCTTTTTATCCTATTTTTATATTGTTTTTAAGGGAAAACTTCCAACTTTCACTGGAAGACCATTTAAAAACATCTTCAACATTGTTGATGAAATTTTAAATGAGAAAAACTTTAAATATTTATTTTTGTTGTCCATTTTTATTTCTTTTTCAGAAATTGACTAGCAACTTCTGAGGCAGTTTAATGACTCTTTATTTTAATGTTTTGAATATTTTTAAAAAAGTAATTCAAAAGAAGTCTCGATTCTAAAATCAAATGAGAATTGTTTTTTTTTCGACTCCAGTCCCAAAAAATTTCAAGGGATTTGTCCCCAACCAGTAGGAGGGTCTTTTAAAACTTTTTTACAGTTCAACCATTCAAGTGGAATCCTTTGCTCTGTCTTTTTTAAAATTCCCAAAAGCCCAGGAACTGAAAGAATCAAAACAGCCTCTTGTAGGGGAGAGGGGGTTTTTATTTGGAAACCTGGAACCTTTCAAAAAACCATAATATTTGGACTGGAAATGCAAATATTTCATTCTGCTATTCTGCCTTTCCCCTTTGCACATACAGCCCCAAAATTTATGCAGTGCACCCAAATTTTAGACTCCGACAACAGTGTCACGCAATAAGGTCAATGAAATGGCCTGAGGGTTTTTTTAGCTGTTTTTTTTCCCGCCAAGGCAATCTTGACTAAAAAATTTTTAGATAAAATTTTCCAAAATAGAATTAGAATGGCACTTTTTAACAAAAGTTAATACAAAAATCAATTTTAACTTGCTGGAATGCCTATTTAATTTCTGAGAAACGGGACTGGGGCCAAGTTTCTTATTTGTAACTGGGCCTGAGTTTGAGGTTTTTTTCATTTTTTATTTTATTTTATTTTATTTTTTAAATTTTTTAAATTTTTTTCATTTTCCTACATGATAGCCCGGAAAATTAAAGTTTTATTTTCCCGTGCCCAGACTGAATGGGGAAAATTTTTTCCGTACCTAGCAGGGAAAGGGGAATGGGCACTATTATCTACTATCTACTATAGACTTCTGAGCAGGACTGAAATTCAAATTAAAATTTGGAAAAAAATAAAGCCATGTTAAAATTGCTGCCATCGAAGTTTTAATGTTTGGGGTGCATTTTTAATTTTTTTGAAATCAAATTTAAAACCGTTTTCCCTTAATTACCATTAATTTTTAAAATTTTCTTTTCTTTTTAGCGTAATTTAAAAACCCAAAAAATATTTATATTTCCTTTGATTTTTTGGTAAAATTAGAAAAAAAATGTATTTTGAATGTTTTTTAAAGTTTTATACCCAAACACTGGGGACTTTTATTTAACTGATATCATTAAGTGAGCAAAAATTTTTGATATTTATTAAGTCAAAAACAGTAAAAACTTATGTGATATGAGGGGAAAATCATCTGTACGCTTCGTTTCAGAATCTCCCCTTCAACAGTTGAACATTTAAACGAAAGTGTTGAGATCATAATAATTAAAAAAAAATTATATTTTTATCCCGGGATAGTGTGAAAATCTCTCCAGACATCTATGGAGCTGGGGGCCATTTTCAGGTAGTGGGGGCCACCCAATCCCCCTTTTTTCTTTTTTTCCCCCGGCATTTGTTCAGTGGGGCCCTGTCCGTTCTATAGGCTTTCTTTTTTCCCGAGTTCGTCAAGCGTATTTTTTTTTTGTCTTGGTTTTTTTTTTTATGGGCCCTTTGTTCCGTTGGTTTTTGGTTTTGCTTTCTCGATTTTCTTTTGTCTCAAAATTCGTGTCCTAATTTCGACATGATCAAATTTCACGGCTGTTTAACATTGTCACATTGTCTGGTTTAGGCTCCAGCTTTGTTTGTACATTGTGCTTTGTACATACCCCTCTCTGCATTCGGTGGGCGGGGGTCGTTCTTGGTGGGGCAAAGTGCAGTCTGATCTTTCCCCGGGCCCTCTGATGTGGCTCAAAAGGGCCATGTCCTGGAGAAATTGGGTGGGATGAAAAACTGTCTTCCGTTTTCGTTTGTCAGGGCAACGAGGAATCTGGCTGTCCACTTGCCGTTTTCTTCGTTCTTCATCTTTCCCACTGTAAAACGCGTTTCCCTTGCCTTTTCGTCTGTCAGGGTTTTTCAGAGTTTCTTTCGTATAGATCCCGTTTTTTTCCAGTAGATCGATTGGGGTTATTCCTGCAACCAAAGTTAGCGGATCCCAAAAATGTTCTATCCGGGCTTCTTTTTTCCGGATGTCAGGTGTTTGGGAAACCTTTTTCACCTCGCCTGTTCCCCAAGCGCCAAGCTGATGGATTGTGCTATGGAACGGGCGGTTAAAATTTGGGGTTTTGGGCCTTTTTGTTGGGGCCAAAATCTCTCCAGGACTTACAACTTTGGGGCCCTTTTGTGGGTTTTTATGTGTTCCTTGTAGGGAGTTTGCCCCAGGGCAGCCTGGATATTTAACATTTTTTTCCGCATGGATACGGTGCCTTTGTATTTTCCCTACTCACCATGGGGGCCAGTCGGGTTTTTTCAAAGGTACGGTTTTTTTTCGGGCCCGTTCTGTTGTGGGCTTTCCATGTCTGTATTTCTTGTCTGTTCATTTTTTTGTAGGCCTCCTTTTCGTCGGGGATGATTACTGCAAGGGTCCGGGTATCCTGAAGAAAAATGCCATGGGCAATGTCATCTAGAGGATGGCGTCTGGATTCAGAGGGCTGGGCTTAATGGGTCCTATATAATAATAATAATAAAATAATAATAATAATAAAATAATAAATATAAAGTAATAATAAAATAATAATAATAATAAAATAAAAAAAATAATAAAAAAAATAATAAAAAAAAATTAATAAAAAAAAAATAAAAATAAAAACAAAAATAAAACAATAACAATGATAGATTTCAAACTAGATATTTTGGTTTTAAGTCATAAAAAATTTTTGTAAACGAACTGCAGATTTAATTTTTCTGTATTCCCAACCCAAAGAAACACACCTAAACTCTCCCCCCACTTAAACAAAAGGGAAAACTATCAAAAAAGTTCAATTTACCATTTCGTCCAGAAGCAAATCAAGCGGTCATCCCGATTTGCTCAATGGATCAGGGGAAATAGACAAAAAACCCGTCGGGGGAGCCCCTTTACCCAGAATGAAGTACATTACTTTTACAGGCAATTTAAATCTTTTTAACAATTATACAATACAAATTAAACTAATTCATTATCCTATATCATTGTTTTTAAATAAACCTTATTTTTTTTTTGATAATCTTTTGCTCTAATTTTATAAAACAGTTATGCAGCAGAAAAAATTTTCCTTTTAATTTAAATTTGTACCAATTTTTGTTTGATTTTATCTGGCAATGCATTGTAAAGTAACGTACAGTATTCGTGGATTTTTGTAGTGAGCTTTATTCTACACTTGAACATTATTTCTATGTCGTGTGTTGTAACTATAAATACGTTTTACATGCAAAATATTTCCACTGTTTTAAGTCATTTTGACAAATACAAAAAAATTTGTAAATAAAAAAGGGAACCAAAAAAATTTTGGGAAATTTAAGGCACCTTTGGGGGTAAAATGTTTGGGATTACAATTTCTTTTAAAAAACCTGGCCCCCTTAGCAAAATTTATTCATTTATGATAGTTCATCTACTGATGTAATGAAAAGAAAAGAAAATACTTCAATACTTGTTCTGTACTACTGCTGCCGCCGCCCCCTGCCGTGATGCTTTATGATGATGATGATTATGATGCTGATGATCTTGATGTGATGATCTTGATGATGCTGTGATGATCGTGATGCTGATGATGATCTTGTGTGTGTGATCTTGATGATGTGATGATCTTGATGTGTTGTGATGATGTGCTGATGCTGATGTGCTGGTTTCCGCCGGCTGCCAACCCACTAAAACCCCCACCACCACTCCACCACCACCACCACCCACTGTCCACTACCACCACCACCACACCACCCCACCCTCCCCCGCACCCCTACCACCACTAATACCCACCACCACCACACTCCACTAAACCCCCACCCTACCACCACCACCCCACCACCCCCCACCACCCTCCCCCCCCAATCCCCCCCACCACCACCACCACTACCACCACCACCACCACCACCCCACCACCACCACCCTCCCCCCCACCACCATCCTACCACCCCCACCCCCACCCCCACTACTACTACTCCGATATCAAAGGGGGATGCAGGTCCCCTTTTTTATTGGGGTTTTTTTATGGGCCCCTTAGGGGTTAACGGCAAATACCGCCTTGAGAACTGTTTCAGGGCGGGGAAGGACCAAGTCTTTTCTCCGGAAAAATTTGTCGTGGGGGCTCCGGGGGCAGTTGGGGGAGGGGCACTGCTCGGATAGTAAATTGGCGTGACAGAGGTCCAAAACATTTTCAAAAAAAACTCAATCGTAACAATTATAAAAAAGGGATTCAGCTAAATTTGGGCCCTTTTAAAAAATCTTTTTCGCGTTCGTCGGGGGAAAAGAAAGCTAACAATACAACCCTCCACACAGCTGTTTACGTTAAAAATTTATTTGAAACATTACCTTTTGCTCGCGTCCAACCACAGAATCCAACAATGCATTTCTCCCCAACGTTTTTCCGGTCTTTTTTTGGAAATAATACCGCCTTTCCCGGTGAACCACGGGATGCTGCACGTCTCAAAACGTTTTCTTTAAAATGATCTCTTTTGGAAAAAAAAGCGGGGAAAAGGGGAGCGCCAACCCGGGGACCATTATATACTTCTTTCCTGAAAACGGAACCGTTTTGAGCTAACGGGAATTATTCAAATATTTTTAAGTGCTTGAATGTAGGTTGAAATAGCACGTGGGTAATAGTTATGTAGGAAGGTTTGATCTCCATTTACAGGATATCTTTATGTCTTTGCCTTTTTAATGAAGGTCAGGCACATCTCCGCTACTTCATCTCTTGTCCGGGGCCCAAAATTTTTTTCCTACCGGACCTTTTAATTGGGCCGGAAAGCAAACTGAACTGCTTTTTTTGTGGGGTCCGTTCTGTTTTGTAAAGATAAAATAAATTTGTTCGCGGGGAACCCCCACCGCCACAGGACGGGACCGGAAAGGGGTGCCCGTGCGGCCGGGAGGGCGCGGCCGCCACAGCGCCGGACGCTCCCCCAGCACCGGGCTGGGGCCCCGTGCGCCTGTTTCCGGGTGCGGACGAAAAGCCGCGAGCGGCCATCTTCGCCTCTTCCCGGGACCTCGAAAATCCAGCGCCAGCCTCGGGAACCCTCGTTTTGGCGGCCCGGGGGGCATCTCCCACCGCGTCCAGCGACCTCGCTCCCCCACCAGCGGCTCCGCGAGCGTCAATATTCATGTTACGTGTGGGAAGGCTTTTATACCGCAGTAGCCCCGCCCTCCACAAGCGCTGGCACAAAAGGGGGGAAGGGGGGCGACCAGCGGGGGTGTCGGAAAAGGGATTTGTTAACGGGTACTCGCGCCCTTCCGCGCAGCCACTGGGGGAGGCCTCATTCATGCAACGGGGCGGCAAAAAATTTCCTATCTCAAAAGGGCCCCATTGTTCATAGGCATACACGCGGGGGAAAGTCAATATGAATGCGATTTGCGGAAAGGTTTTCAGTCACAGGGGTCTTTAACACACGCGCACCCCAAAAGAATGCCCCATTCGCAAGTGTTGCGGGGCTTTTAAACAGTCAAACGAACTCATCGGCCCAAAGGGAGCACGGGGGAGCGCCCATTTTTATGCGGGTTTTGTGGAAAGCTTTTGACTGGGAAACAACCCCGTTTACAAGCGCACGCCCCGGGGGAGCGCCCGGTTCGGTGTGCGGAAAAAGGGTTTTTTAAAAAGTCAAGCGAACTCCGGGCCCCACAAGCCACGCACCGGGAGGCGCCCGTATTCTCGAGGGGGAAAGGGCCCCGTATCAGGCAATCTGATGAAAAAAAAGCGCACACATTCAAATGAACGCCCGTATTCTCGATGTGTGCGGGTTTAAAAAGTCCACCACCTCAAAGGGGACAAGCGCTTTCACGGGGAAACGCCCATTTTCGGAGGTGTGGAAAACTTTTAAATGCAAACAACCTGTTTTGCACAAGCGCACGCCCCGGGAGAAACCTGTATTAATGCGATGGTGCGGGGGTTTTTAAAAAAATTTGACCGCCCAGTCTTTCACAAGCGCACGCACATCAGACAACGACCAATTGGCTGGGCGCTTTTTTGCTTCAGTAAAAAAGTCCGCGATGAATTTCCCGGCAACCATTCCCTGATAATGAACTTGGGTATTTCTCAAATTTTTTATTTTTAATTTTTTTTTTTACAGTCAACCATTTTTTTAAATATACATGATTGTAAAAATTTTATGTGATTATTTAAAAATTTTAATTTCTGTGAAAATTCAACAATTAAAAAAAAATGTACATACTATTCTAGATCCTATCCCGTTGATTTCACAATTTGAGATATTTTAAAAATAATATAGTTATACCTATGAATATACGAAAAGTGAATTTTAAAAAGTTCAATTATTTTTGGAGAAGAAGTCAAATATTTTGAAATCCATACAATTTAGTCTTATATTTTGGTGTAAACAACTCGATATGAAACTATTGAATGTTTTGGGCAAAAGGAAGATGGTAAAGAAAATGTATATGAATTGCTGAACCATTAAAAAGTAAAAGGAGATAATAAGAGTGGTTTTTTTTCGTTCGCCGAAGAAACCCGGGGGTCCCCGGGAACGAGGGGTCACTTGCCAGAAATGCTGATTCACCCCCCTGCTGCCTCGGAACTATCCCT
The DNA here is from genome assembly GCA_964035755.1 of Teleogryllus oceanicus. Taxonomy (NCBI): domain Eukaryota; kingdom Metazoa; phylum Arthropoda; class Insecta; order Orthoptera; family Gryllidae; genus Teleogryllus; species Teleogryllus oceanicus. Next base: position 81,958,731 of record CAXIVR010000010.1, on the reverse strand, counting down.
CCCCAACCACCAAAGAAGATGCGAAGTGGTGTCCTTCGGCTCGAAAGCATTCCACCCGGATTAACCCCTTTTTAAATCTCGAGGTTTCGGGATTTTTTCTTCAATGAGCGCCAGTCTTCCTCAGAATACGGTTTTCTGCATTTTTTTATTTTACGTAAAAAAAAGTTAAAACTGGGATGACGTGCTATGGAAAAGTGAATTTGTCACATTTTCAAATTCTGTGATCCCTACATAAGTCATATACTTTAAAAATTTTAATTTTGAAAGGAGAAAAAAAAAAAACTCCCGAATAAAATCTATTTTCAAAGGGTAAAAAAGCAATAAATTTTGAAAGGAGAAAAAAACAAAGAAAAATCCCAAGTAATAAAATCTATTTTCAAGGATAAATAGCAAAAATTTTGAAAGGGGGAAAAAAACCTAATGTAATAAAATCTATTTTCAAAGATAAATGAATAAATTTTGGCTCTTATTACTTCCCCGCCGCGCCTGAAAGTAATTTGAATAATTGTATTTCCCCCTGAATTCTAGAAGACGGCCCGAAAATGATGTTACAATTATGTCCCGAAGCAAAACAAAGGGGTTCAGCATTTGCTCAATGGATCAGGGGCTTGACGAAAAAACCCGATCGACATGGGGCTTTACCAAGCGAAAAAAAGTTTTACAGGTTTTTTATACTCATTTTTACAGTCAAATGATAAATAATGCATTATTTTCATTTTAAAATTAATCTTATTTTCTTTGATGCCAATATAGTTCTAATTGTTTGAAACAGTTATCGCAAAACATTTCACGGGGTTTAAACTTTCTAAATTTAATCGTTTAATGTTTTGGAAAATGTTGTAAAAAAATTACATGTATTGTATGTAATTTTTGTAAAGGTTTTATACTGTCACCTGATGAATAGATTTCTACGTCGAGTATTATAGAATAGACTTCGGCATTTTCTGAAAAAATATTCGCCCTTGGGCAAGTCATTTTACAAAAAACCCCTGATTCGTAAATAAAATGACATAATGGTAAATTCTAGATTAATGAAGAGACACATGAATACGGGGGGGGATTTGGTTTTTATTCGCAATTGTTTTTGAATCTAAAAGTTGGGGGCTATGAGATTTTTTCCCAGAATTTATGCCATATCTCAGGCGGGGAAAGAACATTTTGAAGATACACAACGGCAGTATGAAAGGGTGACTGAAATTTTCAGAATTTGAACCTAGATAATGAACAATTTGTTTTCAATTCATTTAAATGGACGTTCCATTTAGTTTACTGAAAAGAGACCTAAAATTTTTTTGCCTTAAATCAGTCAATGGTCACTGTTCATTTTCAATGGAGCCGAATTGTTTATTTGAAATGGGAAAACTTTTAAAACCTTTTTTTTCGTTTACTATTTAAATTTTTTATTTCGGGAAAAATTATACCTGATCTTTTAAAATCCCCAAAAGGAAAAAGTCACAAGGGGTCGATCAGGTGATCTAGGAGGATATAACCCCACGACTAATTATTCTATTATCACTATAAACCTTATTTAAGAAGTTTGGGTCGACCCGGTGAGTGGCGAATCCTGTTGAAATAACCATAGAACCTTTCTTTTGTCAATTGTTCGAAGAATAATGTCTATCTGATGAATGTAATCATCGCGTAACGGGGGTGTTGAAAAAAAAAAGGTCCGATAATTCTTGAACTCAACGCACACCACACTATCTTTTTCTCTGAAGTGGGTTTTTCCGAAAAGGGGGTTTTTTTACCCAATAGCGGGTTTTTTTGGCTGAACGTATCCACTCAGACAGTGGCCTGGGATGCCATTAGGGGGTGTAAGTTTTGCTTCTTTTCCCCCACCCCCCTTCCCTCTTCTTCCCTCTGTCTCTCTCTCCCACCACACACACACACACATATACATTACAATGCATTGAAAACATTAACATTAATAAACAAATTAAACACAAAACATCTTATGACGTCTGATGCATGCCGAACAATTTATTCCATTGTTTCTTTTCAGCAATTTTTTTTTTTGGTATTTTTCATTGAAATCATTGATTTCTTACGTTTCATTTTTCAACGCTATTCATTGTTAGTTGCACAAACACCCTTGACAGAAAAGAACTCTCTGATTTCAGTTTCTCAAAACACATTGAAACGTACCTAATACTTATGTTTACAAAATACACTAGGGGTTTGAATACTGGAATGGTTCTGTAATTGTAACTCACATTAAAACACAAGCGAATACACATATTATATACTATTAACATTTTTATGAATGCAACAGTGCACAGCAATGCGTTCGCGTTTCGCGCTAGTGCGAAAGCTCATTTAAGTGGAGATATCTCACACTTTCTTCGTTCAATGTCATACTTCTGTTAAAAACTTTGCTACTCGAGTGTTATATCTTCGAGACACGCAAGGCTTTCCGAGATCGCCACTGCGCCTGCGCCGTAGATGGAGCACCGCGCCGGATTTGCTCAGTCCTCCATAAGCCACCGTTGTTCCCCTCCTTCCCCTGCAGCCCCGCGGAGCAGGGACGCCGTTTCCTCGGTCGCATTCTCCGTGTGTGCTCCACAGGCTTTCACGACAGAAAGGCGGACGACCGGCAATCGCAGCTTCCGAATGGCGCGTGTTTTGAAATAACATGTTTCGGGAATGCTTTGAGAGGACTTGTATTCTTCTCTTGTTAAGAGATGTTTAAGAGAAATGGCACCGAATTAATTTGGTGTGACATGCGAACGTGCGAATACCCACGAGCCGCCACTGCACTCAGATGAATCCACACTTCATCAGAAAAAGCCAAAGCAGGATCAAGATAACCGTAATGTACGCTCTGCAAAATATTCCGCAAAACGTACTCGGATTATGGGTCACGAGGCTGCAACGTATGTACAACAGTGGTCTTGAGTGGCGAAGCTTTAAAGCTTAGTAGCTGTTCTGGCTGGAGCTCGTGGATACACGTGCCTGTTGTCCAAGACGCCTCAAAGATTTTCTTGGGATTGTTGTAACCTGGCAGGAATTTCTCTCCTCTTCTGTCAGGACATGGCGCTTTCGAGCACTTTCGTTTGTCTATTAAAATTCCCGAAGTTTCTTAACTGTCTTCAAAATTGTTGACCGATGTGGAATATTAACGCCCGAAATTTGTTAATAAAACAACTTGCGGCACTTACTGGCAGACTTAACTCGACAGAGGTGTCATAAAGAAATATTCTCTGCGTCAAAGAAAATTTCATGTTGCACAGTCTGACTGCTCTAGGGCACTGGTGTATCGGCCGGTTGCGCCGAGCGACGAACGCGCCGATGAACGGGTCTTGTAGACAAATCTCCGGCAACCGAGGGCTCGATCGCTGAGGCAAGCGGTGCGTCATCTTCGGCGAAAGATAAAAAAAACAAAACACCCGTACATATTTACGATTCAGTAAAGATAAGAAGATCATTCCTCATTCTCTTTCATTATATATTCATGCTATCATTCATATTAATCTTGATATATAAATCGATACTTATTGTTTGAAATGTAAGAAAAATACAGATACCTATAAAAAAACAGGAAGTACTAAAATTTGAAGACAGAATAGTAGGTATATGTTGTCAATATGGAAAGAAAAAGGAAATTTATAAAAATTTAATATTCGAGAAGCTATTATTCATGAATTACATAAGCCTATGAAACATTTTCCACGATACAGTTATAACATTAGGACTTGATGAATTATGGCAAGCGGATTTACTGAAATGAATTCAGGTAAATTAAAAGGTATTTCAAAAATAAATAAGGATATTGTTATATTTTAACTATTATTGATGTATTTTCAAAATATGTTAGGGATTACCCATTAAAATATAACAGACATGAATATCTGTCGAAGCTATGATCAAATATTTTAAAGATAAAAGAATACAACGCCATTTACAAACAGATAAAGGTAAATAATTTTATAATAAAGACTTTCATTTGCCAATGAAAGAATATAATATTCATCATTATTCTAGTTTTTCAGAACTGAAAGCTTCTGTAGATGAAATATTAAATCGTATATTAAAAGAAAAGATGTGGAAGCAATTTGATATACCAGGAAACTATAAATGTTTGGATCTATTACTCAAAATAATTTTTGAATACGACACATCATACTACACAAATGAAGTCTATTGTGTGAGAATACATATAGTGAAAATATTATTGAACACTATAACAGAGATAAGACATTTCATTTACCCAATTTAATATTTGGGAAATATGGATAAAAAAGAAGTAAAAAAAACTGTAGATAAAAAATTATAAGGTAAAAAGAAAAAGGCTTATTCTATTGGATTTGGAAAATAAAAATTGTTGTATTTTATACTTTGCACCTTGTATTTCTTTTAGTGTACAACACGAGTAAAACGAATTTAAAATTATTCGAACTTTCTGAAGTATGTATTAATTAAAACCTTATTCCCATACGCAACACATTCTAGATTACTCCATTATTGTTCTATCACATTATCGACGTATCTTCTCGTTTCTGTGGAGACGGTCTCTTTGGGGGAAGGAATAAGCATATATTTTTTAAGCTACAAATAGTAATGTTTGGAACCCACTATGTCCCTGCCGGATCCTGATGGTAAATTGATTTTTTTTTCTCTCAATAGTATTGTCAGTGAGTTCATTCTAATCGGGCTAACTCAAAGTGATTGGTATGCACCTTTTACACATAAGTACACAGCCCATTAAAATAATCGTTAATCAATGAATTACAATGACGACCATGTCTACTTATGCATAAAAAGAATCCTTTTTTCATTTAATCGTAAATCCGAAGTTAATCTGAATTAGTAATATTGAAATGTCTCTGACTTCAAAATAACTGACTTTTTTTATAAGCTTATGTGGTTATTTACATGACATACAGGCTAATCGGGAGAATATCTACCCCTACGTTTATACAACATATCAAGGTGTTTTTATATTAATATATAAAATTCCAATTGTTTTCTACAGTTGGTATCTCTGTCCAGATTCACATGTGTAACGCTAAACCGATTTCGATGGGATTTTCACTGAAAAGATGGGTATTTTGTCGGGCATATTAGGACTAATTTTTTTTTAGATCATTATTTTCTATTTTATAAAGAATGTTAGTTTTTTCCTAATTTGATTACAATATTAATGACATTTTGGTCACTTTGCTTTCAAAAGATGAGAAGAGAAAAAATACGTGTGTAAAATTTCGTAAAATATCCCATTCGCCTTTCTCACTTCAGAAATATTAAAGGGCTCACTCTTTCAATTTTTCTCGAATATCTCGACAAGGGTAAGGAAATTCACCAGAAAGGATTCAAAATTTGGAAAAGCCCATTCAATTTTCAACAAAACATGTTTTGATTCATTCCGATAGTGCAATTACGCTCTGAGTAATTGAAGGTCAAAATAGGAAAGGGAGAGAACAGGGACGGGCGGGAAATGCGAAGCGGCGCTGGTTTGTTCGGCAAAAATTCTATACACTGTAAAATACACTATTTCTTACTTTGAAGAAAATTAAAACGCAAAAGGCATGGATGTTAATAATTGACAAACTATTTGCCACTGAACAAACGAGACAACATGGATTTCGAATGTGTTATCTCAATATATTTCATTGACAATGCCTAGATTCTCTCCCAACCAAAATTTATCAGAGGTATTGCGAATCCAGAATTGCACGTTTTGTCGATACAACACAAAGGACCTGAAATCAAATTTCCTCTCGGCGCACGCGAAGCGGTGGGGACGAATTTATCGTCGGTGGCCCGCCCGATGTGCTAGAAGGTAACAGGTACGGGCAGATTATTGGAATATCCAGAACACGCAACTCCGGGAAATTCTATATGGCACGAGAGAGTACTGGGAGCGGAAACCGATAAATCTTTGGAGGAAATGTGCCCACCTCTTTTGGATAAACCCAGTCTTGGAGGGATGGTTATTAGAAACAAATAGCGGGTTCTTTGAATGGTGAAACGAAATGCACAGGGGGAAATGTCTCCAAGGAGGTGAGTGTATATAGCAATATTTTGAAGTGAATAAATCAAACGTATTGTAAAAATAAATAACCCTACGAGATTTTTTAAAATTGTAACACTTGCAACAAACAAGTTGTAATTGACTTCTGTTGATTTATGGATGTTTTCACCTTGGTATCCTCCAATCACTAACACCTCATGCACCTTTACCCCGTCAGTTTCAAATGAAAAAACATAAATTAAATTTGCAGCATTTCAGTATGTGGTGAATGCTATTGAAGCTCCAAAGGTTGCTTTTGGAAGTGGCCTTCCTAGAGAAGTTTATCCTCCCAAGGGCACTGATAAATTCACCAACGCATACACCCTTGAATATATTTCAACTGTTACTCCTACAACTTACAGGCCAAAGCTACCCGAATGTTATGTAAGTCCTAATTATCTAAATTCAGATATTTTAGTATGTGGCAGTTCATAAGATTAGCACACTTTTCCCAAATTCTTTGCAGAGAGGTGGTTGGGGATATGGAGGTCTTGGACAAACAGAAGTGCGTTGGAAGCCAGAGGCAGAATTATCTCCTGGCCCTGCACATCTCTCTTTGCCAAGATTTCCAAAGTCTGTGAACCCAAATAAATGTTCATTCAATGCCTCTACTAAACGATACATTTCACCACGATATGCTTATCCTGGGTAAGAAGGTAAAACTACTAAAAAACAATACTGCTAATCTCAACAACTTCTCATGCAATTCTATACTTCCTGATTTACAGACCAGGAACATACAATGTCAGGGTTAAACGAAATCGACGAATCAAATTTGATCACAGTTTTGGAGGAAGAAAAAAGCTTCACCCTGCAGTAGATATAAAATGTGGACTGTACAACGTAGATCAATGCTTTCTTTGCCAAGAGCATCCAGAAGGAGATTATTGGCATTTTCATAATAAAGAATTTTTATGTCGAAGCTGCTTCGTGAAAGAGAAAAAAGAACTCAACCACTACAAGTCATGGCAAATTGCAGAATTTAGAGTAAGAAAACTATATTTTAATTATACATTATGTCCTTAAAAAGTTCTCAGAACGAGGAAGTAATTATTATTTTCTTTACAGAGAATCAGAGATTGTTCTTTTATGCATATACATGACTTCACATATGCAGCCTACATCAAAATGGACCCAAAACAAGCTATAAAAATGCTCGTAAAAGAAGCATACTTCAGTGAGTACTTTCAATGAAAATAATAAACATGGAGTTATAGCACCATAAAAGTCTAATTTTGTAAGGATTAATTAATCTATTTCGTTTTCTTATTGAATATATCAAATAACCATGCCTTACAGCTAAAACGAATTAACCAATAAAATTGTCTCCTATGGGTAGTTTTATTTCTTTCAATTATCTATAGTTAATGTAAATGAACCATTGTTTGAAAATCAATGAAAATCATTTAAATTTCTGCTGGTTTATTAATTAGAAAAGTTTCTAATGAAATACAGACAATTTTGTTTAATTCCAATGATACAAAAGACAGATTTAGTAACAAAATAATGAACTAAAATAATAAAATCAAATCTAAAGTATAAACTTCTTTGACTATTACTTAAATTCCTTTCTGCTACTGTCAGTCACATCTACTTTTTTGATTTTATTACTCAACCTCACTGCAAGCAAGAACACTAGCATTCCATTACAAAAGCATGAAGTATTCAATATAATTTTAAAATGAAAACTCTCAATAGAGAATTCATGACACTAAAATATCTCAAAATTATTGTTCTCTTAAGTCACCGATAATCCACAAAAATATTACACCTTAATCTGCAATGTACACATCTTTGTCAATGTATTCTGAGAATCATTTTGAGATCAATGGATCCTGAGATCCTATTTTACTGAACACATTTATATTTTCAAAGCAAATATCTTAGAGGAAATATTTATTGAAACAAGTATGATTTTTTACAAAGTTGAATTAATTTTTACAATCAAGAGTGATGTTAAATACAACGATACGCTCTAATACACTCTTTTTGAAAGTGAAATGAAAAATGAATTTTGCAAGTTCACCCCCAGCCAAAATTAGATTTTTTTGTGAATGGTACTTTCACAGAGCACAAATATTAATTTTATACACTACCTACAAAACATTTACAAAATTAAAATGTAGAAAAGCTTGGAATAAAAGTCTGATTTTATTTTATTTAAATCTTAGTACAGTACTTACATTACTTTACAAACTTCTCCGATTGTTCTCACATTTACACATCAAGCACCAAATTTGATTTTCTTAATAAAGACAAGGAGAAAAACTAAATGAAATTATTGTAGGAAAAAAAATCTCAGAAGAATTTAATCAAAGAAGCAAACTAAATCTCAAGAAAATAGAAAATTCCCTAAAGATGAAAAAACACACAATGATACTCACACGTATTAACCATTTATGTTATATTTCATAAGATTTTTTATCAAAATTATCATTTCATTTTCATTAAGTATATTTGGATATCCTCCCAAATTATTTGAAAAGAATTCTTTTTCCTATAAATTAAAAATATTTCAACATAATTTCTTTAACATGACTAATAATCGACCACTTCAAAATATGATATCAAGCCTCACAATTTGTACCTTCAATATTCAAATAAAAAATTCTAAATTTAAAATTAAATATTTCTAGGAATAATATCACATTCCAAATAAAAGAAATTGTTTGATACAAGATTTTAACTAAAAATTACTGCATCCACATACCGAGTCATTCAAAGAGGCAGATGCATAAAAAGGCAAGGCTGCACATTCAGCACTCTCAGAAAACACGCTTGTGTTTTGATGCATGATGAGGGGCAGAGAGGAAGGTCTGAGGCCATGTGATTGCACCAGAGAGGCAAGGCCAGGAATGCTTAAGATGGACAGCCCTGCTCTATTCTACCAAAATTTCTATTTACCATGGGTAATTTCTTTTTCATTGTCATTTCAAAATATTGAGACCATAACCAGAGTTCAATATATCAAATATTAACTTCAAGTGAGCTAATAAATGGATTCCAAATAAGGAAATGTTTTTCTAGAAATTGTATAGTGGTTTAATAATGCAAATAATTTTAGCCATAGGGGGAATAAAATAATTTTAAAAAAATAAAATAAAAAAAGGACACAATATGAATGTGTATAACAATCATTCTATACAAAGATTTTTGTTCTCTAAAACACAGATATAGTAGATGCAACCACAAGACCCATAAGGTATGCGAGTCTAACAAAAATTTATGTACTTTTTACCTTTCCTTAATAATATAAAATGATATATTTTTCAAAACAATTTTTACAAAAACACTTGAAAGCAGACAATTGCTTAAGAATGAACACAAACACTCACTTGAACAAAAATAAATAACTCTAAAGGTAACATACCTTTTCTTGCACCTGATCCTTTTTACGATCCACTTTTCCAAATTTTTGTGCCTCGTCAGAACTTTTATTAATATCACCACCCAATTCAATTCCTTTTGATGATGAATGCAAAGCACATGATTTTTTTGAAGAAATTGTGGAAACAACAGGATGTTTCATTGAAGAGTTTCTGTTCTTTAATTTACTATTACAATGTCTACACTCTTCTACATCTTTGGCATCATCACTCAATAATGCAACGCAATGAATTTTATGATGTGAATTCTCGTCACTATTCACACACACATACTCAATTTTCTGACTTGGTTCAGAAGAATGTTTTGTGATGTTTAAAAATTCATTACTACCTGGACAATCCTCTTCCTTTACATTTGATTTCAGTAAATATTTTGTCTCATTTGAAGTCATGCCCATGTTCTGCATGTTTATACTTTTTGAAAATGGTAAGTTTTCCCGTACAAATGGTGCTAAAGATTCAGAATTAGCAAGAAATTCTTCTCTTTCATTTCTACTACGAATTTGGTTCCTATCTTCCATTTCTTGAACAAGTAACACTTCATTTTTTGTATCAGCAGTATTTCTTCTATCTTGTTTCATATCGCTAAAGACCAGTTCATCCTCATCAATATAAGTTTCATCAGAAATTCTTGCGAGAATCTTCATTAATTTTTGAGATTTCCAGAAATGTCTTTCATTTCTTTTTGAAGATAATTGAGATGAGGGATCATTCTCACAAGGAAATGAACTCTCACTCGTTTCTGACAACCAAAGAGGGCAGCATCTTTGATACTGATGGTACGCAAGAATGTGTTGAAATAATAAGGGATTAAATATGTTTTCTAAATCTAATTCATGAAGAGCTTCATGCATTAAATGGTCAGTCATCAAATCGGTTACCATAACTTTCTCCGAAACATTGGTTATCGAATTTTTGTCACTTTGTCTTTGACTCTTGCTATCGTTGATAGTTGCATTTTTGCATCCAGTTGGGATGGTGGGTTGGATTGAAGAACTGTTATAGAACGCACTTTCACTTTCTTGCACAGGAAGTGAGCATGATGTACTGCCATTAAGAAATTCACTTTTTGCCCCTCCCTCTTTCACAGCACTAAATATTTTACAATTATGAGCCAAGAAATCATTATCCACCTCTTCTTCTTGATATATGTTCATAGACTGGCCCCTACAACACTGGATGGGTCCACTGCAGTGCTCTTGATCTGTCAATTTGTTAACAAGTCTGTTTTCTGAACAAACGATCCCTGGTGTTGTTTTAGCATGGGGATCAGTTTTACTTTGCATTTGATGTATTATATTATCCAATTCTTGAAACTTTTGTCTGTAAAACAAACAAAAGAAATTAAGTTGCATTTTGGTTAGTAACGTTTTGTTTTGTAAGCAGGTTTTGTATACCATTGATTGAACACAACCAGCCCCAAAATTTTCACATCAATTTTTATTTATTATCATAAAAGTTGTCCAATTTCCCATAAAAAAAGTAGTTGGGATTTTGCACAACATTTTCAATAAAACATGTGGCTTACCGTAATGTTTCCATGAGGGATGAGGAGCGTTTATAACTTATGGAATGTAAATATTCAGAACAATTCAGATTTGACTCATTAGGAAACAGTTTTTCAGGGTTTGATTGTTCAGAATTTATCTGTTTTTGTGAGTTATTAACTTTTTCTGAATCTTTAGAATGTCTTTGATTAGCAGGTACACTCAGGATTTCTTTTGGATTGTAACATGCTTCAGAATATTCATTCTTGTCAATACAAGGTGATTGACATATTTCTTTATTTGATTCTGAGGAAGGAATGAGAAAATCCTTCACATCATGTGCAATGGAACTCAACATGCTATTTTTTTCTGCAAATGGTGGTTTCTGGTGAATAGTTTCTGCAAATTTTTCCAAGGACAAAGGTAGAAAATGTGTCACTGAAGCTTCTGTAAAATCTCCATTTTCTTTTTCTTTGATATTATAGCGTGTCTTATTTACTAGTACAGAAACATTTTCTAATGGAATAACAGAGATCTGAAAAGTAATCAAATTAAAGAATCAATTGTACAATACATAAATCAAAGTCTACAAAAACATTTCTAGCAGCTTGATAGTTGTAAATAACAAGATATACTAATTATAGACTGGCCATGGAAACAAATCTCATCTCATTCCATTCATATTTTATAAAGGTTACAAAAAATATGGAGTAGATTACACCACATTAAAAATAGATGTGCATTGTTTATTTAAAGAGTTATTTTGGAAATCAGTAGTAAATCTCTATGTTGGTTAAGATGATAATTCTGTTCAACTGTTTTTGTTCTGTGTTCCTAATTTCCTTGTTACATTGGGTTGTAATTATCAGAAGAATGTTACTGTATTTGGAGTGTTGTGTTATTCATTAGATCTTTTGTAAAAATGTGAAGCATGTTTAATTTATAGTCACATTCTAATAAGTTAAAAAATTAAATGCAAAATAATGCTGGCAAGAAAATATCACTGAAAAGTGGAGAGGTTTTACACTTTCACAATAGCAAAACTTTTCTTTCCTTTGGTTTCACACAGAAATTGTTTCACTCATTTGAAATGCTAAGAATCTTAAATTATCAAGAATTTCTCCTTTGTGCTGTCTGACAAAGCTGGCTCCCTTGAAAGAAAAAAATCTCACTGAAAAATTAACATTTTTCTTCTTTTATTATTTTTTGTATTTTATGAATAATTTTCAAGATTTAGTTTGTTCACATAATAAAAATTAAAAACTGAAAACTAAATTATAAGTATTATGGGGAAGGTCTGATGGGGCAATCAATTCAAAAATGAATTAACGTACTACATATACAAAAATCTAAATTACCAAAAATGAAAGTTAATTTTAAAGAAACCAATCCTGTACATCAGCCTGAACAATGAGAAGAGTATATACTCACTTGAATTTGCCCTTTACAAATCCCAGATATATCAGAGATATTGAACCATCCACTTATACATGGTAAGCCACAAACAAGAACTTGAAGATCAAGGGCTACAAATCCAATTACTAAATCCTCAAGAGCATTGGGATGCACACTGTCATAATCCTTCTTGTGCCATACTTTTAAAATTAGACACGTTCCATTCTACAACACAAAAAATCTCAAAATAGAAAATTTGAAATTAACAATTTTTTTTAAAATTATCTTAACAAATATCTGAAGAGAAGACACTAATATACTTTGGGGACATTGTAGAAGAGCCAGAAGTTGCTTGTATGGAGATGGCACAGCATTTTGGCAAATTTGTTGTATAAATTTTTCAACAATTGGCTTCAATATTTGAATGTAGATTCGACTAGTTTAAATCATCCTGTTCATGGATGTGATAAATAGGAGAAAATGAGATTCAAGTGATATATCTGCTGGCAAAAGAGATAGTTCACTAATTGGATTTTTAAATCTTAAAGATTACTATTTTCAATGTTCTAAGGTTTTTGCCATAATTGAAATAAATATGAGTTGCTAATATTAAACATCAGACAAGGTCATGGTTCAGAGTCGGTACTTACTGCATCGTTTCACTTGGTGCAATCCTACTGTTGGACGACTTGTAGCAATCCTACTGTTCTTTGAGTTCAATTTCTCATTGAAATATTTACTTTTAGAAAAGCTTTTCACTTGAATTTAAGGTTGCAGTTTCAGCATAATTTATTAAAATCTTTTTAGTTCCAATAGAATGAAAAATTGCTCAATATCATACTGGTACTGAGGTACTTTATGGGCATGGGGCAGGGTGGAGCTAGGCCAGGTGAACGCTGGAGTGGGGCAAAATGAAGCAGTGCAGAATGGGAAAATGAGGGACAGGCCATGGGAGAGGGAGGTATCTGGCAGGAATATAAATGAAATTATTTCTTTTTACACTACAGATAGAATGGGGACACTATTAATTATTCATTCCCTTTCCTATTATATTTGTTTTGATGATTGTAACAAAGACAAGGGCAATACCAGGTATTCAGCTAGTTAGATATATAAAAAAACTGAAACTAGATCCTATTTAACTGGAAGCATTGAGGCAAACATTATTTGCTTGTTTTAGAGTATAAATTTGAAACACTTTTATTATAAAAATATTTAAAAATACATTTAAATAAAGGTTTCTTTTATATTTAATACACATCTCATTTTTGTTCTTTTATGTGATTTGATAAGTGAAAATTATGCAATATGCAAAATTATGCCTCCAAATAAGCGTTACAAATAGTTGTTCACCCAACTTCTCTTCTCACATCAGCATAAAAATTAAAAGCTCATGAAAATACTTTTTTTGTATACCAATATTATAAACGACTGTTTCAAGACATCATTAATCAAAGGGTGTTTTATGGCACAGCCCAACCTCTACCCTTGTCCTTGCCACCTGCCCTTGCTGGTCATGGTAACTGCAGTCTTCCCTGCTTAATGTCCAACTTCTAAGGTAGCCAAATGCCAAACAGCTTTTGAAATCTGTTTCCAAAATTAATTTTGTTCCTTTTATAAATTTATAATGTTATAATTTATTACGTTATACAAAAAAACGAACATATGCAACTTGTTTATAATGTTACTTTGTTGCATTCTTATAAATCTGAAATCTTGCTCCTAACGTTGCTAGTTTTCAAAACATGTACTTATGCAATAAAGCAGATGATTACAAACTAGTTGCATAATTTACTATTCTGTAAACTCAAAACATAATAATAATCTTACATTTCCAAGAAGTATGGCAGGTAACCAAACTTCACAACTCCAATTCCACACAGGATCTGTATTTTCACTGATGACAGGAGTGGATACTACTGAATTATTAGCAGTATGAAATGTAACATAGCAACTTGGTAGTTGGCCACTATCAAGCTTTGGTAGATACAAAGCGTTTGTTATCTCTACTACAGAAAAAAAATGCTGATCACTCAAAATATCCGTCTGTGTAGAGGCATTTTCAGTAACAGCAGCAATGAAGACACTATCACTTGATTTACATAACTCATAATTTGGCAAATCACTTTGTCCTCTGCCTCCAAAATCAATATTCTCTTTTGATACATTATTCAGGTCTTCTACAGTCAGACTTTTATATAAATCATTACATAATCTATCTTCCACATACTCCTTTTCTGTATTGCCAGACCAATTCTCAACATATTTATATTTGATGTTATTTTCATTCATCGAAGTTTCTTCTAGAATACTTACAGATTTTCCAATAAAAGATGAATCTTCCTCAACGTTATGGTGAGGAGTTGAATCAAAAATATTATTACTGATGGACAGTTCATCTGTACTTAAAACATCTATAGAATTATCAGCTGACATAATACCGCATTTTCTTTTGGGTGACTCTATCTCTTCATTCAAGTGAGAACTTACACCCTCTCCAAAAACATTAGCAACACTTTTTGAGTTCTGGTCTGTTTCAACAAAACTTAACTGTGATCCGCTATTAACTTTGATGTCTAAATTAGGTTTTGATAAGATTTTTATTCCTGACTGTGAAACACATTTGGGCACCTGAGTTGAAGATAAGGTGGTTCTTATGGGAGAATTTCCCTTTGATATATCAAACAAATCAAAATTAGAACGAGCACTAACAACAGCAGGCCCAATTTCTTGTACTAGAGAAGGTTCAGGAAAATCCACCAGTCCTGAGCAATCATTGACTGAGGATCTGCTGAAAGCTGTATGGAAACTTCTAGCTCTGAAAACATGCGAGTTTTGAGATGACTGTAATGAGGAACTCTCTCTTTCAATGAAATGTTCATTTTGATCATTTTCTTTGTGAATTAATTTTTGTAGGTACTCATTTGAATAGTCACCACAAGTTAACAAAGACTCTCTTGAAATTATGCTTCTGATCTCTTGCAAATGCTTATCTGCAGAATAATTACAATTTCTTCCATTTTCATTCAAACATTCTCCAGACCTTACTTTTGAAACTCGTTCCTTTTCAGCAGAACTATTTATTGGGGTAGTTGATCTGAAGGAGAAAACAAGATCAGAAAAAGTATGTGTACATCTAAGATATTTCACAGACTGTCACGTACAGACCTTGAAATAATAGGATCCAACTCTGCACTTATAGGTTGCAAAACAGTTTGAGGATTTAAAATGCCCTCCTTCATACAGCGAGTCATTTCAAGCATTTGAATTTGATTTTCTGTTCCCAAAGCCAGCACCACATTCAACTTTCCAACTTGGTGTTGTGATACAGGATCAATAACATCTACCCAACCATCTACGCTGATAATAGGATACTAATAAGAAATTCCATTAGTAAAAATAGTTTCTTCATTTACATGGTTTTTACACGTTAATAATTTGAATATATTATTACCTTTGACATCAGAAGCTGTTCAACAACAGGAGGATCACGAAAAGCAATATAGAATTGATTCAATGGCAGTTTTGCGATACCAACCAAACCACTCAGAGACCATACTTCAACAACCATAAAATTATTGTAACATCGATCTAGTAATTCCAATGTTAGCAATACAGGCATTATCTAGTATACAAAAAGTGATTATATAGACAAAAATGTGCATGAATTATAAGGATATTTCTCATCAACAAGAATAAGAAAAAAATATTACTTTATGGAATTTGAAATTAGGATTACTAGTTTGCAAACAAACTTCACTTGTCATTACATCTTCCTTCCAAAAGCCATGGGAAATAAGATATGAACCAGCAGACTTAAAATCCAGACCACTTGAAACATGAAGCAGCCCAAATAGTAAGATCTGTAAGCAAAAAGACAAAAACTCATATATTATGGATTATTCTTGGTACCTTGTAATTATCTACAAAGAACATTTTGCAATTACAAAAAAAATGAAGAAAAAAAAAACCATAGCGTACGCACTTCTTTCTCGCCACTGCACTTTCTGAACATCTTACCGCCTACTTCATGTGAGTTTGCTTCAGATGTATACTTTGTATTAGCATGTGCATCACAAATCATTTTGCCATTTTGTTTACTTTGCTTCTTGGCAGATAAATTTGAACTTTTTGAGGGAATCTTGATTGTGCAAGAGACTGTATTCCCACACTCACTTTCTGATGCACTATAAAATAATAAATTCACTTTAAAAAAGACACACAAAATTTAAATGAATACATTTTGTAACAATTTATAGATAAATTAAAATAATGTTAATAAATTTAAATACAATAATATTTGGTTATATATTTTTCAGATACTGAAAACATTTGGCCACATATTACACCATGCAACTTCTATATTTACATTTGTATATCATTTATTTCTTATTTCTTCTTCTTTTTTATCACTTATGTTATAATAAATATCAATACATTTTTTTTATTGTGGCATCTCACACTCATGTGTGAAAGGGGGAGAGGGAAGACAGACTCCAATGGGGAGCTGCAATGTCACTACAGCTCCAACTTTTATGGCTCCCTCTTGGAGTTTGCCTTCCCTCTCCCTCTTTCAGGTGTGACCTTGAGATGCCACGTTCAAAATATCCAAGTATAATACTGATGAATGGTGATAACTCTATTCAAAATAATGTTCTAAACCAAATAAACATTTCTTATGGTTGTCAAGACATTCAGATCTTCAAAAACGATTATAAACTGCTTCAAATGTGATAAGTAATAAATAATCCCAGGGAATTTTTGAAGAGTTAAATCTTTAAAAGAATTCACAATATTACTATTTCAACAGACTTTAAAAGAAATGCTTTGTCTTAATATTTCTTTATTTTTAAATTTTAACATCATTTCTTTCATTTTAATAAGTTAATAACTTTAAGAATTAATATAAAAACTAAAATACCTTTGAAATGACTGACAGTCAATAGAAGAAACAGGTTTTTGCTTAAAACAAGTTCGATTTGCACCAAATTCTACTTTCAATTTTAAAATTCCCAACGATAGCAAACAACTAGGATTGCCTTCAGACTCAGGATGTATTGTTAGTTCCAGGAGAGCATTGAAAGCACATTTCTTAATCACATTTCCAAGAGACAAGGAGGCTTTTCCTAAAAGGCATGGAAGTCTCTGACTCACATGTCGAGAATACAGCTTAAATGTAATTGTCGAGTTGCAAAGGAGCTCCTTAAATCTAGGTTTTTGTGAAGCCAGCATATGAATCATCTGCCTGTGGAAATGAATACCTAAAAAAAATAAAAATAAAAAAAATAAATAAATAAACAAATGTTGGTTGCCATTTGGTAAGTCCATTTTTTTTTTTACCAAATTCAATGTAATAATTTAAATGCATCAACAATCGATGTATTTCACTCACATGTGCCAGATTTTTGCCGAGAACACAGTCTGTACACGTTACAGTTCCAAGGTCTTTTTATCTTCTGCAGATTATATGAATGCACTCTCAAATACTGAGGAATTTCATATTCAACAAAATATACAATCCCTGAGGGTAGCTGTTGTTCATATGTAGTATTACGTACATGTGTGCTTGAAGAAAGAGCTCTTGATAACACAAGAACCTTTTGCAGTCCCACATAGGTTAATGATAAAGTCAGTCTGTATACTTAGTAAAATCTTATATTGTAATTCAGTTCTGAAGCAGTTGAAAAACAAGTTCAAGAAATACATTTAATGCAAATATCAATCCATATTTTGCAAACTCCTAAAATAATTTTACCTTAATACACGTTAGATAATACACAAGACTTCAGTGAAACTAAAATTACTCCAACTACAATATTGAAAAGTAATATCAATGAACATGCAATGATACAATGCAATCAAATGTATTATTTAAAAAAATTAAAAATTAATGGCAGCTTTACACTGATGCACATACATTTGTGTTTAATATGGCATTATTCTCGTAGATTCCCTCAATTGTCTCATTCCCGATTAAATTTTCAATACTTGAAAAGGACAAGTACTTTTATATAAATTTAAAGAAAAACTTAAAAAACAACAACAAAAAAACAAAAACACACACACCATTAGCATTCTTTCCTGTTATAGAGCTTAATTTTGATATTTTAAATTTGAATGGCACATATACAGTTTGAATATCTTGCTTGATCTATTTTTAATCTTTTGCAAGTAGTAAAAGATAACTTTGGGGTGGAGTGGGGGAGGGAGAATTTTGAATACTGAACTGAAACAGAATCATAAACATCAGTAAGAATTTATAAATGTCCTTTTCTCTGATATTTTTTAATTTCATTTTCTAGATTTCATAGTATGTATTCCAAACATTTGGTGAAGACATTTCAATTCTGAGGATCACATAGGAAATTATTTTCTTTCATTAGTTTTCTTTGATTCACTGCAAAGCATGAATTTTAAAACAGATTTGAGTGTAGGAGTGAAGTTATGATTTGTACAAGCATCATAATATTAAAAGAACCTACATTCTCAGCAAAAAAAATTAAGAAACAATAGAAAATACATTTAATACCAAGGAGAGGAATATTTTTTAACAGAGTTTAAACATTCCAGTAACAAACAGTTCAGATATTGCTAGCATTGCTACCTGACAGCTCTAAGACCTCACTCTTTCCCTCAAACCTTTTAATATGTACAAATTTAACATACAGAAGAAACTTACAATATAACTAGTAGTAAATTGATGTTTATTGGGCTTTAAGACATTTTTCTCAGAGTATAATCGATTCCTGTTTTGAAACTATAAAGCACATCAATGTTAAACGTAGAGCATCATTACATTACTACGTGAAATTTATGTTATATGTTCTTATTTAACTAGATCATAATTGTGTTAGTAAAAAATGAAGACTTTTTATCCATACCAAAAATGATTTAAAACCAATAAAGAATCTTCATTTATGATCATGACAAATTAGTGTAAAATGTCTTATGAGTAAGTATAACAACTGTCATGGATATGATTATTTGATTATTCACTGATGAAAACTTTTAAAAGTTATTTTCTCAGAAGAGCATATTCAGGTATATGCCATTTCTCGTAGATTCCCTCAATCGTCTCATTCCCGATTAAATTTTCAATACTTGAAAAAGACAAGTACTTTTATATAAATTTAAAGAAAAACTTGGGGGGAAAAGAAAAGAAAAAACACACACACCATTAGAATTCTTTCCTGTTCTTTTCTTTTTCTCTTCATTTCGAGTGTCTTTTCTTTGTTTCTCAAATGCATTAAAATCCCCAGAATCACTTTGGAACAATATTTTTTGAAATGATATACTAAGCTGATCTTCAGGGATTTTAACATATGAAGAATTACCACATTTAACCTTTGAGGAAAACAAAATGATTTATTAACGAGTGAATAAGGAAAACAACTTGCACATTGAATTTATTAAAAACTTTTTAGTAATTTAAACTGACATTTCTTTCAAAATTTTGATGTGGACTTTTAGCCAGTTGGATAAACTCTTGCATTGGAGTTTGGAATTTGACAGTTTCAAATGTTGCAAGCTCTTCTTCTCCTGCTAATACTTTTCCTAGATGTAAAACCACGTTAGTTGAACAAATTGCCGTCAATATATTTAAAATAAGAAAGTTAATCAAAATTGTACCTCTAATTTTTAGTTCAGAAGATGCAAGACTCCTTTCAACATTATTCTTAGAACATTGCATACCCTCTTCCATATTACTATGATATTCTTGTCGGATATTGTAGCAATGTTCTAATAATTCTGATATTGTGGAATTACTCACAACATCAGCATTTTCAACTGTATTATTGTTTCCTGAAACCTTTTGCGAAGAATCCTTTGTCAAACTTTTCGAACATACGTCACTGTCACAAAATTTCCCATCTGCATAGTTGCTGCTTCTTCTACTGCTATTCAATGTTTCATCAATCTCACAACCAAGAATTCTCTCAAACGTTCTTTCTCTTTCAGATTTATTTTTAATACCACTTGCTCCAAATGTCAATTCATTTTGATGAAATACAAATGATATTTTCAAGTCTGCAATTTCAGTTCCATTTTGGTCACTAACAACACAAGATTCAGTCCATGGATTATTCAGAACTACTGACATTAAGTGTTTCAAAGTTGCAGTGCCCATTAGGCAATCAACTTCTTGTGCATACACTTCAAAATTCAACTCTTCACAATCTTGTAAATACGATAGAAATAAATCGGTGTTTGTCATTATTCTATAAACATATGTATTCTTGAATGAAACATGGCGTTTATTAGAGCCATCCATAACTTGAGGTCTGTATAACAGAAATTAATAGGTATTACAACACGTACAAACAACATTGATATATCAATGCGTTTAGTAGTACTTACAACAACAATATTTTTTGTTTCTCTCCCCACCAAGAAACACGAATATGGACTTTTCTATTAGGTTCACACCGCCACCTCAAACTGACAACTGTCATACTCAAATACCCATTCACTTTCCCCTCGACGTGAGGTGGAAGTGAACCAAGCCTCGCACTTAGACTGAGATCTCCAGTGTCTTCACTCATTGTATCCAATGTATTATTCTGTCTCTTGAATGTTCTTCCAAAAACGACCGGATTATACGAATTCAGCACGACACTGGGATAATTCGGGATAATTTTTATGGAAACGAGACAAAAACTTATTTATCCCATGGTATGAATCAATATCCAGTTGTATTTGTGACCCCGAGTCAGTCTGTAATACATTAACAAAACGTGTAAATGGTGTAACCTTCCCATACAACCAGCATACAACTTGTCACCCCTCGGAAACTTGTCAACAGACATCAACACACATTCAGACACCCACGCACACGCACGTTTTTCGTACGCATGCGCGCGATGAAACAAGCCAATAAACTGATCGAACTGCAATCCATGGTATAAGTAGCTGCGTAATGAAATGAAGGACAATATCCGTCAGAGTGCGCACATGGAGGAATATATAATCGAAAAAGTTTTGAGCAAAGGTTCATTAGTATTCCGGTTAATTAATAAATATAGTAAAATCTGTCTAAGCCGGAATCTTTTGGGACCAAAAAAATACCGGTTTAGGGAGATTTCCATTTTATGCTGGGTTGTCCATTTTATGACACATGTGATATTAATATTTCCTTTCATTCTGTACTGAAGTTCTAAAGCTTTTTCTTATCTTGTTCCTTCCACACTTCAATGATTCACCTATCAATTGAAGTTTGTTGAATAGTAACCTAGAGGACTACTCATATTTATATTATTTTTATTTGTTCTGAGTTTTAAAAATAATTAAACGAGTAAACTATCAGTATTTTTTATGTTTGTTTGGGTGTCTTATTTGTTGAATGGGAACTGTATGAACATTCACAAACCATTTATGCCAGTCGTCTCCAACACTAAAACATATATTTAATACTTTATTCTTAGGATAATCAGATAAAAAATATTAATAATTTATCAGTCAGGTATTTTATTTTCTTCTTGAACACACAAAGACCAAAATTTTCAAAATATGTTTCATTTTTAAAATTTTCTGAAACATAACAGTACAAACAAACTTAATAGTTTTACGTATTATCAGGCGTAACCAATTTCATATAAATTCATTTATAACTGAAAATAAAATTTTATGCTATAGTTTAGCGTGAAAGTATTAAAAAAATTCCTCAGTAATGAGAGGAAATTACGGAATAAAACAAGTATACATAAGAATATCAGTGGCGGGTGGTGCCCCAAGAGACTGAAGGTTGCACCTCCATCGAATGACGGAAATTAATTTCCAAAATTCAAAATACGCGCGACGTGTCAGCGCATTATTGCTTCGACACGTTTCACACGACTTTTCTTGACGCGACTTTTCTTCGCGCGACTTTTCTTGACGTCTCCCAGCGCGGGGTGCGGGGAGAGGAGGCTTCTCAAACATTCACATCAGACAGGTGTTGCCAACTGTAACTTATTAATACTATTCGCGCCTCTTTCGCTCTTAATACAACAGGACATTATACGCAATAAAATAAAGCAAATAATACAGTAATTAATAGCAACCACAAGTGAAAATAATTGAAATAACGATAATATTGCTTATTAAGGAGATGATATTACCAAAATGCAGATCAGAATAAATCACAGGGCACACTTCACAGCGAAAACACGAGAACTGAATTCATTCGAAGGCAGAACTTGCAGCCCTGACAATCTTGCTGTGCCGTTCCGTGTGAGACCAATGTTGTGACCAGACCGTACCGAGCCGTGCTGTGTTGAGCACTAGGGAGCTCAGACGTCAAGAAAAGTCGCGCGACTAGTAATAAAATGATTTTATTTCGAAAACTTCACTGCCCTACTATATTTGGCAATAATGAAAGATCTTCGACACACATTCGTATTCGCAAACTGCTGGCCAGCTGCAGTCACACTGGCTTGGGACCAGAGAGTATATACCAGAGAGTATAATGCACGGCCGTCTCTAGCAGAAGGCCATGTACTTACTTACTGGAGACGGCTTGGGACCTGCTTGGGACTTCCATTCACAACGGTCACCTTTACACAAGAATTCATCAAATGAACGATTTATAATAATAATAATAATAATAATAATAATAATAATATTTATTGAGTCACAAATAATTTCAATCGTTAGTATGACGAGTCAGATATGGCGGAGTGAAGTTACATTTACTGTCAGAAATCAAAACAATGGGGACCATCTCAGCATTTGCTCAAAGGATCAAGGGAAACTGGACAAAAAACCCTGATCAAGTTGGTCATTGATCTTACAATAATAATAATAATAATAATAATAATAATAATAATAATAATAATAATAATAATAATTATAATAAATAATAATAATAGTAATATCAATTATAATAGTAACAATACTACTAATAAAATACTATTCATTCAGGAAATGATTTAACAGTAATGGCAGTGCCTAGTGCATTTAGCAAATTCAGGATGAAGGAGATGGTGGTTGGCATTCTCCTTCTACATCAGTCCAACTGCAATTTAACACAGGCAGGATGGGATGTACCAGTTCTTTTTCTTTGCTTTAGCAGACAGTCAACATGAAACAGAGAATCAATGGGATTAGAATTTGAATCGACAAACCTAATATCAAGTGAAAATAAGTTCTACAAATGTTATCAACAATGCATTGAATATCGTCAATTATTGACTGAACTTGTGCTTTTCAACTTGTGCACTAACGAACGAAATTCAGAAAATTAAATTCACTAAACCCAGAAATACAGCCAAGAGCATGGTGTAATTCAAGCCACTAGACGCCGGAGACAGCGTCAGTTGGACGCCTTTATTCTCCATAAATCAATCATTTCAACACCTCAATTAAAACTTAACCCTCTCTACATCCCAAGGACAACATATTTAATCCAATCAACCTAAAATATTTTGCGGTTTAGCACATCTGGTCCCCTTTAAACTTGCAGAAACTTGAACAACCAGCCATATTGTTCAATGTCTCCGCCCCGTAACAACAATAAACTTTATTCTCCATAAATCGGCCGGCGGCCGGCGGTGATAGCCGAATGCGTTTACTACGCTCCGTGAAGTCACGAAGGTTAAGGGCATTCGAGACTCGCGAGTTCGTGGTTGGTGACCAATAGAACCGGGATCTAACGGCGTCCGAGCCCCTGGCCAAGAAGGATAAAAGGCACTGACTGACTGCGACGTGACGAGACTTGACAAATATTAAAATAAAGCACATTAATGGAGGATTACTCCCCAGTGCAAAGCGCTCAACGCCCCTTAAGGGGCTTGGAGACGCGTTGCGTCAAGATGTAGACGCAACAAATTAAAAAAAAAATCAAATATGGAAAGTACATTTCAAAATGATTTCATATACATCGATATTCTTGAAATATCTTGAATAATGAATGTCATTAAAAGAAAAAAATGTTTATTCCTAAGACATTACATCTTTTTCGATTTTCTGGGGGTTGTGCAACTGCGCAACCTCAGCACGAGCCGCCTCTTCTCATAACTACCTATTCTACTCACGCGTCTACTCTCGCTCGAGATTTTGTACTCGTCTGATACGTTTTCTGTCGTAGACAAGTAATACATATGTACAAGTGCTGTGTTTTCTGTCGTCAATAATCTTTACCGATCGATTACTGTCTCCATTGATTCAATAACATGTCACAGTCACGGTCTATGTGGCTATGCTGTCCTCCAGTCATTGTAGATTACTACAAAATGCTTATGCAATAATAATAATAATAATAATAATAATAATAATAATAATAATAATAATAATCTCAATAATAATAAGGGTCCTCCGCCATATCAAGGCAAACTAGCCAACGCATGAGATGGACAAAAGAGATGAATATCTCCATAATGCATACGTACCATATTAGCGCACGAAAGTGGAAAAACAGGTATGAAGGGTTTTTGAGTAAGGATGCATGCGGGTGGAAAGAATGTATCAGACAGCACACTGAATAGCTTAACGAGTTTGCAGTCAGTTCATTCTATTCAAAGGCGACGTGTATTTTCAGATGCCGAATTGAATAGACTTAAACAACAAATAACTATACAACTGCAAAGTTTCACACCATCAGAGACTCCACTCCATGGCGAGGAACATGAAGAAGAAGGTAGACTTCTTGAAAGATACCATGTAGCTGAAAATCAAGCTAGTCCAATTAGTAATGTACCTCTTATCAATGAATTAAAGGAAAGCTACCAGAAATACCATATTATGTACGAAGGTGTCCCATTGCAGAAACGACCTCGTATATCGTATCGTATAATCGTGTATCGTATAATAATCATAGGGAGTGCGAAGTTTTACGGTGCTTGTAAAGAAATGAATTCCATAGTTGAAAATACATTATCGCATGTGATTTCGTTGGAAGAACTGTCGGCACGGTTCACTGCTGCTTTTGGCAGTTTGCTCTGTTTTGGGCAGAAAAATTAGACGGGAAAATGGCAGAACATCCAAAGACTCCAGCACTAAAAATGAATTCGTACCAACATGGAAGAAAATAATCATTTCCAAAATTAATAAATCCAGGAAGGAAATCAGTCATCTATCAGTGTACTTCGCAGGGAAAGGAAAAGTACCTAAGAAAGTGAGAAATGGGATGCGATCAATTGCTAAAAGAATGAAGTTGCGAATGAACCTTAAGGATCTGGATAAGAGATTGAAAGATGAAGAGGAACATCTGAATCAGAGAATAACTGCACTCGGTGCGAGAATTAGGCGTTATGATGAAGCAGCAAAGACGCGCCATAACTAGTCAGCCTTTGCTTTCGACCAGAATAAATTTTATAGACTGCTGCAGAATAACAATGAAGACCATGAAGGGCAATATCCGAGTAGCAAATCCCTGGTTCAGTATTGGACTGTTATCTGGGCTATTTTAAAAACTTTCAATTCTGTACCCCAATATTTTTGTTCAGTTTCTTAGAGCTGTCTTAATTAAATATTTTGCCCACCTGCCAATTGCCTGTCATGCCAAATCTGTTTTATGTCATCTGTTTGGACTTATCCAGGCAAAAAGTACTTAAAATGCAATTCCTTTTATACAAGATTGGTGCAGTTCTATAACTCCTGGGTTGTGATAATGTGAGCAGTCATATTTTTCATTGGAAAGAAAACACTGTGTTGTTTTTTCCTTCACTTTTGTCTTTTATACCACTCAAGAAATTTGTTTAAATGATTACCGTCTGAACAGTTTGAGGATGGCATGGGCATCATTAAAATATAGTTTAACGGTTCCTTTGTTGGGTGTGTTGACATTTACTTCGGTTTAAAAAAATCGAGGAGAAGATTCACGGGACCGAGGCCTCGCTCCTCAGGGAGGTAGGCAACGGGCGTGGCTCACTGGCACGATTGCTCCATAGTTTCAATTTATTTCAAGTAGTCTGATTACAATGGAGAGTGGGAGCATGCCATTTCTGACAAATGTATGTACAAATGTTATTAATAACCTGGTGTATACAAATATCAAATGGTTACCCTTGCTGCCGGTGTCTTTAGCTGGGGTTTTTACCCAACCTGCTAATGGGGCGGAAAGTGCAAAACGCCCACCACCAGATCCACGGTCCAGTCTTCTTAACGCCCACCACCAGATCTACGTCTCGTCTACCTTCGCCCGCCTTCTTGCGACACGAGTACGCGTATTGCCCAGTCTCTCCGCGTGTGCTAGTTAGCGTGTCGCCTCACTAATGCTTTACCAAAACTCTCACAGTTCCGCAACCATAGCCACTATTCTGATTCGTTCTAAATTTCACAGTTCTTACTGCAATCTCCTATAATGTTCTCCTTACACCACGTAGCCTCGTTACTCGATCATTTCCCACTTCATAACACCTCCAGAACTACCGCTTCTCTCCCTTAACTATATCGCTACCTTACTCGACTTCTCACCTCGCGTCTCGCACAGAAGGACCTTTTCCTTGCTGCTCCGCCGTTTAAATGTTGCAGTGTCACAATACAACCCTACTGTGTTGCCCATATTGCGAAGTGCACCGCCGCCGTGCTTCAGGCCGCAACTAACAGGTAGCGCTTGTTTCGATCAGTAACCGACGTTCTGTTATACCTTCGCTCTCGACGTCTCCGCCGACGCTGCGTGGGCGTTGTGAGGTTTGTGGCGATACCCCAAACGTGTGTGTGTATATATATATATATATATATATATATATATATATTATTGTGACTAATTACATTTCCCTAAATTAGGGATCCACATCGATTGAGTAGCACTGACAACATATTGAATTTTTGAGAGCAATATATGCTGTTTCTGAAATGATTAAGGGACAAGGATCATTTTGGGAAGCGCCTTTATCAGGAAGATGTTGGCCTTTGATTTTGCATACGTTCTTTTTTTTTTTTTTTTTTTTTTTTTTTTTTTTTGCAATTCATTATCGCCAATTTACAACTTTATAATCACACATTTATTCATTAAAATAAACAAATGTAAGGAAAATCTTATGATACTAAATACATGAATATTCATTCTTAAATGACGCTGTATCAACATAAATCAACCTCTGTTCCCAACTATATTCTCGGATCATATTGAGTTACTCCACAATCAAATACCTGATGACAAATCACTCTTCTTTACCCACTACTTTCTACATTCATTATTATTACTATTACATAATATACATTTATAATCTATACTTCCTACTCCCATTTATGTAGAGTTCATTGCTGCACCCTATCCTTCACTGTACCCTCTGACCAAACATGACTATGCTAGATTCACTCGAGTTCCATGAATATTGTACGTTCAGTTACTTATCTGGCTTCACGCTGTTGGCGCAGAAATGCAGCTGTCTTTGTTCGTGTCCTGACGCTCGGAGTGATGGGACTCCTCACGCTGCCGCCGGCTTATTGTCTGCGTGGTTGCTGCTCGAATCCAGTATTCCGCTGTTTAGCCACATTTCGATGTCTGTGTAAGAATACAGTATTTCTTACGGTGACGCGTTATCGCAAATTGTTCATTTAATTGCACATCTGGCTGATGGCCCACGTATATTTGTCCCCCTACATGCTTTCATTTCATTGGATTGTTTATCGCTAATAAACGTTCGGATCACAATTCCGTTGAGTTAATATTTCCGTCCATAACTTGGTCTCTCGTCACTGATTCCCGCACATTTACTCCTCGATGTTTTCCGATCACTATTGTCTTGTATACGTTGCAAGCCCGTGCGCTCCATGTCAGCCTCGTTACCCAGTGCCTCCGGCTCGCGTCTCTTACCCTGTGCACTCGTTCACTGGACGTTCATAACTATCGATTCCTGGAGCGCTATTCTGTACAGTCAAACCGACTACGATCGGTATCGGTAGGCCTGATTACCGACAAGTGTCGGTAGAAGCTATTCTGTACGTCTCCGTAACGACAGCCTGACGCTTCTAGCCGTCGGTAGAAACGATGAGAATCGCTATCGCGACCGACGGCTTGGGTCCCGTCGGTAGCCTTTTAACGACGTGTTTCGGGAGTCGACGAGTTGTAATTGTACGTGATCCGCTGTTTGTCTTCCTCTACAGTAGATTCTACTATAGTATTCTACATTAAAGTATTCTACTATTGTAGAACGTAGTAGAATAAGCTTTCACCGTTGTATTGACAGTTGTGAAAAAGGTTTTGAAGTAATATAATTTAATTGCTGTGATAGTAATACTTTGAGGTTAAATGTACGAATTTTGATTTCTATGTTTATTATGGCTCCTGCTTTTTGTGAGTCTTGAATATACAAAAATACATAGCTAGGGTTTTATTATTTGTTCTATTACTGAGGAATTTTATATTGAGATTATAATCATTGAATAGTTTTAAAATATTAGTGATGTGTTGTCCATATGTTATAAGTAATTAATCAACCACATATCTCTGTGTAATAATAGATCATTTTGCTCATCTTTTTAAGCTGTCTGATTACCTTTTCCCAAATGTGCATCATCAATAGAGGTTCCATCTATTTGTAGATAAATGTAACTCTTATTATTCCATATTTTTGTATATTTATTGAAAGGATTTTTTTCATTAGTGTTACTAACCTTGTTAAATAAGGTTGTACGGAATAGATGGAAACTAATGATATATAAAAACGCTTGTATATGTGCATGTTGTATGTAAATGTCTACAAGAATCATTCATAGTTGACAAGACAATTGCAACAGTTTCAGTTCACATGATGAAGGCCTGAAAATGTATCTCTTTTTACAAAGAGTCTAAAATAAATTTTAAATTATGATTTAACTTCAATCCATGTCCTTTTTAATTCAAGATTCTCAAAAGCAGGGGATCATAATTAACATAGAAATTAAATGATTTGAGTCATAATTGTAGAAGATTAACAAAGTTGTGCTAATTCTTACGTAGGATGGCAGAAGGTATTTAGCATTAGATCTTTGCTAAATTAGCACCAAGAGACCAGTTGCTTCGACGTGCGAGCGCCGTGAATGGAGAGAGACACATGATCCTTTCGATTTACACCCAGAAGAATTCTCAATCTGTTCCGCTTGAATATGGATGCTGCAGACTACCTTATGAGGAACTGGAATGTGGTCTGAGTAGACAAAGGAGTAATGGATTACCAGCAGAGACTCAAGTCCTAACAGCTCTGCGATTTTATGCAACTGGCTGCTATCAGCAGTCTATAGGCGAGCACTGGGATTTGGGCGTCAGCCAGCCAGCGTAAGTCGGTGCATAAGGAATGTGACTGATCCATCAATGAGAGGATATTGAGGCAGTGGGTAAAATTTCCTTCGACACCCCATCAAATTCGCGATGCCATCACCAATTTGAAACAGCGAACCTTTTCAAAATACGATTGGTGCCATAGACTGCACTACATACATTATTGCTCCTAAAAGCATGAGCAGGCTATGTAACCACTGGGGTAATCATAGCCTGAATGTGCAGTGCATTTGTGCCCCTGATTTAACAATTTTAAATGCCAACGCAAGGTATCCGTGCACGCCATGACAATTACGTGTGGAAAAATAGTGCTGCCATGAGAATAATGGAAATAATTTGAAAGTGGACTCCGGAACGCATGGATCATTGGCGACGAAGTTGCATTACAACCTTGGCTGATGACTCCATTAAACAATGAAAACCCTGGACACCACGCTATAAGTACACCGAAGAACTGAGTTCTGCTCGTTCTATTATTGAAGACTATTTGGAATGCTGAAGGCTGAGTTTGATGCCTGTCCAGCCAAAGAAAGTTCATGTATGAACCAACCATGTCAGGAAAAATTTTTAATCCCTGTGCTGTCTTGCACAACATGAGAATAGCACATTCTTTAAATGACATTCGTAGACCAACATGAAGTGAAAGAACACATAAGAGTTAGCATTCCCAAATGGAAGGCAACTTGGGTCACCAGCAGAAGCGCTAGCCCACGTATTCAAGCCGGGTTCATTGCCAACACTTATGGATAATGATTGCCAACACTTGGATAATGACTTGAAAAAAACAAAACTCAAATGATTTAAAACTTCATTTATTAATCGATTTTTGAATTTCTATCAATAATTCAATATTTTTTTTTTTTTTTTCATTTTTTTTTTTTTCTTTCAACGAGGTTGCCATGCTCATGAGAGCAGCAGCTTTAGTTTGCTCTTCGGGCAATCATCTGTTTCTTCAGTTCGTTTTTCTCTCGTATGCTGCTGCTCTCTCTTTGTGCTTGAGCTTGGTTTCGAGTGCTTGCAACATCTGAAAAAATAATGCATTTGGGTGAAGTCTTCCATAAATGTTACAAAATAACCATTTACATAAATAAAGATAATGCTGTTGCTAATTCACATTACTAAAACAAATTGTATCATAATACTTATATGTGATTAATTAAATGATTAATTAAAATTCTATGTCTTAATTTCAATTTTGCCATTTTGACTTGCATTTGTAAATATAAGATAAGTGCATTTAATAATAATTTGAGTAATGGAGTATTTCGTTAAAAATAATTAACTATATCCTACAACTTATTGTGTTGCTGCAACATTTCTTTCTTGAAGTGGGGAATTGCTCTCAGCAGTCATCACTGCACCCCAATTCTCTCTCTTTGGAATTTGCTAAAAATTGTTATGGAAAATTATAATTTTCAAGTGAAAATAAAATTAATTGCTAATAAACACAACATACATACATCTTGTTGAAGTCACATTCCTCCTGCAATGTGCTGGGGTACTGAAAAACCTGCCTTGAAGAACCTACAAAGTGTAGATACATATGAACATTAATTTTAATACAAAACCTTAACATCTTACTAGCAGCTGACAATTGTTGTAGAACCTGAAGATTGACACTTGGAATAAAAATTTCATGATATTTAATGGCAAAAAGTTACTCACCAGCAACTACAAAGTCCTCTTCTGGAAGGTTCTCTTCACAAATTATTTCCGTTTTGGCTTTTATCTGCATAAAATTAGAAGTGTGGGCTACCAGTTTTCAATTTGTAAATACAAATACAATACTTAAGAGAATAGCAAAAGAAGGGCCACTCACCAGTAGATGCCAGTCACCATTGTTCTCATCTGTTTCTGCAATAAAAACATAATACTTTGTAATACAAATACAGCGATACTTAACAGCAAAAGGTAGCTACTCACCAATGCTGCACTCATTAATAACTATATCAGTGGTTATGTTGTGATCTGCAATAAAATTAAAAAATGTCAGTTCATAATGTGACATGACCTTGGAAAAAGTACAATAAGTACTTTTAAAATTACTAAATATTTACAGTACTCTCAAATTTTAAATACAAGAAGCTAAATTAAGTTATGTAATCTTATAGATATCCAATTTTCCTTACCTATATCTAAAACAAGCATATCCTAATAAGAGGGTGGTCATCAAGCCCTACGCTGCCTTGTTGTCTTGTCTCGTTGCCTTGTACTTGCTGTAAAATTTGATTATAAGATTCACATTCATTTTAATGAATTGGGAAGAATATTTAAGTATTGTTACCTCTTCTTCAGAATAGAATCGGACATTCAGTCCCTCCATATACTCCCTGCCAGGTTACACTTGTTTTACAACTCCCGAGTCATGGCAGGCGAAGAAGCAGGCCTATTTCCTGTTGCCAGTCTCTCCTTTCTTTTGTGCTCTTTTCCAGACACTTTAAATTTTAAGTCTCACTAGACCTACAAAAGTTCATGTTCAAAATAACAGTATTTTCAGAAATTTATAAAAGTGAAAACGGACTAGACTTACTGTTTGCCACTGTTTTGGTGTCTTCTGAGCACCTTGAGGACAGCATTTATGAGGTTGGCCAAGAATTCACATATTCATTAATTGGCCTTCCGTTCTTTAAAACCGTCCATTTGCGAAATGGGAATGGCTTTCCTATACTCCACTAAACATTGGGGCTGCTGCTCTGTCACCTTCAAGCTCTTTGGGACTTTCATTCTGGAAGAACAATGTTTACTACAAATATTCTTCAGAGTTAACATAAAACTGCAATTCTAACAATTTCTTTATTATCATTATATTATTTTTATTATTATTATTATTATTAATATTTATTTCTTTTACCATCTATATGTGCTTTTTCTATAACAATTTGAATGCTGATTGTCTATGCAGGCATTGACTCAACGAAAACAATTACTCAGTTGAATGCAAATCCATTATCACAAGAGAAAACATTACGAAAATTTCCACACAATGCATTTTCTCCTCATAGTATGTCACGTTTTAACTGTTTTTTTTATAAATATATAAATACGTTTATCCTCGTGCTTATTCATTTGTCTTATCTATTATTTCTTGCCTATTATTACGAGTACTATTGACTACTTTCACAAACACAAGAATCATTGATTTTCTTTAATAATATATTCTTTAAATGCTATGTATAGTAATGCTTTTTCTTGCACAATAAAGAATTTTTAAAGGTTTTATTAAACCTATTAAGTCTTACCTTGGAGCCATTGGTGATAATAGATCTTAAAATCAGCAACACTTCAAGATTTTTCACAACGTGCACACGTGGAGCTAGCGGAACACAAGTAACCACGAGATATGCGCGCTTTCCAAGATTCGGATGTTTCACTAAAATTCTCCACGCTGATTGGTTGAAACCCACTAGCCTCGCGCAGGTCCTTCCTCAAATCCGTTTAATTTACGCAAGCGATCGTCGTCCTTGCACCGATAGATGTTGCTAGAAGGAATTACAGGTTGCACTCAACGGTAGGCCCGTCGGTGTAAGCGACAGTTGTCAGTAGCATTTCGATTCCGACGGCTGTCGGTTTCATGTACAGAATAGCGCTCCAGTTAGAGCCGTTGAAGTTAGTGACAATCTCGATGGGCTCAAACAAGGGATCTGAAAATAAACAGAAACATTAAGTAAGTTCCACAACTTTCAACTAAATTACTTGAATGCCCTTTCAAGACACACCATGAATAGTGTCAGCAAATGTATTGGGCACATTTCGGCAGCATACCTGGTTCTCTATCCACAAATGATAAATTATTATCCCAAGTTTTCAGTAGCATTATTGTTCCAGTTACATGCAGTTGCAGGAAATGCTCTTTGCATATTGACTCACTAATGGTTCAATGTGCATTTGGCGAAACCAGGGTTTCCAATATCTTTGTCATTCTGCCTCTAGACAAATTATTTATTTTACAGACTAATTAAAAAATAACAGCAGCATTAATCTACAAATTACATGCATAAAACGTGATACGAAAAATGAAACTCGCTTTTCACATTTCTTGAAACCCCAAAAAGCACGTTTTTAACCTCCGTTACGCGCTGTGTTTGTGACGCGAATACACGCGCGCGGACTGAAGTCCGTATACCTTACATTTGCTCCTTCCAAAGTTATTAGCACATTTTCATAGTATTTTATGTGAATATCAAATAGATCTTGTGTTCCAATAAAAAAACTCAATTGTTGGTTTTATATTTGTATTTTTATTAGATTAATACCTATTTATTGAAATTATTTTGGTGATTAGTGAGAACACATTTCTGTATAATCAAACAAATTTCTACAAGTAAAGAACATTTAGAAAAAACAATACATGACAATAAACATTAAATTGTTAAAATTGAACAATTATTTATTTCAATTATACATTTGCTATGCAATTAGTGCACAAATAACCTGAGACATGTTGAAGGCATATAAAACAATCACAAGACTTGCACGAAATCTAGAGGGTCTATTTTTTTCTGTCCAGAAACTGCATCTTCCTGAGTCATGTTACTTTCTGATCTGGTTTGACTTTGTCTTCAAAATTCCCAAAAGTTCCTGTAGACGTAATTTTATTGTTGAGGAATGGATTCCATAAGCACTTTCTTACGTAATCATTCAATAATTCACGTGAAAGGATTTTCAAGAAGTCTTTCCTCTGACATGATTCATTGTTGTTCCTTTACAATGACGAAAGCATTTATTCCACCAATATTCAGAAGGAAAAGAAAATCACCAGAGACCACCTTCTAGTAATTCTTGCAACTGAATAGTTGCATTTCATTTCGTCTACTTTATCAACGCCTGATTTGGTATCATTATAGAAAGTAATTATTTCAGGTTTGAATTTTTCAGAAGACGGATCAATTGAATCGTCATGCATAGTTGATAATGCCAAAACAACTTTGTCTTTTTTGCTTTATATGACACAAGCGTCATGTTTTTTCTGAAAGCAAATATACTTGATTCTAGAGGCCTTTTGCTTCAAAGTGGTCATGAAGGTGGAATTTCACGTTTGTTTCGACGAACGGTTCCAACAATAGTTAGTCATTTACCAACAAGTCTTCAGCAAGAGGTATGGGTACAAACCAGTTGTCACAAGTAATGTTTCGGCCACTTTTTGAAATATGTTTTACCATCCTTTCGCAATAGCATGTGGCGTGTTTTCACATTCATAAGGTCCGCGGCTGTTTTCCACAATACACTTATAAATGGCTAGTGTAAAACATTTTCGCATCAGTTACAGCAAAGATCTTCAAGCCGTACTTGGCTGGTTTAGAAGGGATGTATTGTCTAAACCACATCGTCCTCTAAATGCGTCCAACATTTCATCATAGTAATCTAGCTCTGACAAACAGTAATGCTTCTTTATATTTGCATTGAAGTGATCAATCAAAATCGAACTGCTGCCAATTTATCGACAGTTTTACGGTGATTTCTAGTATGTATGTCATCAAATCTCATGCATTTCAGTAAAAATCGAAAACGATTAATGCCCATTGTAAATATAAATAATTCTATTCCTGTGCCATCGTTTGCCCACAGATCTTCTAGATTTGTGTGAGAAGTCTTCTAAACTCCACCAAGAAACAGAAGGCCGATACACGCCTTTAGTTCAATAATATTTGTATCTCGCATCTCTAGGCCTTGAGTAATTAGAACGAATGGTTGAAATGAAAATATTAGTACATTTTACTATTTCCTCAAGAATTTCATCGCTAATAAACAGCTGAAATGCTTCAATAGGACTTTTAGCTGCCTTCGCCTGTCCTAACACTCCCGGAAGATGTTTCACGATATTATGAGCCGCTTGTTTCCGCCTCTTGTTTTGAAGAACAGGCTGGAGGACACCATTGAAAACCATTTCTCCCAATATACATTTCATTTTCTACAGAATCATCTTCTTCACCACTTTGTTCGCTTTCTGAATAATGGTCACTAACATTTACAACATCTTCATCGCTGTCATCAGCATCTATCTCATCTAACCATTGCTCAATTTGCGACTCCATGTAGATCCTTTTGAAAATGATTTCTATACAGAATAAGAAAATATATTTGTAACAAATTGAACTATTTATCTTTCACAATATCAAGTTAGTAATATGAAAATCTGATTTTATCCAATTTTTTAAAACAGAAAAATGTTTATCACTTCGCTAGCACTATGTCAGTGTTTAACGACAAACATGTATTAGAAATATAAAACTTACCTGATTAAGTACGTTTAAATCGTAACACAAATAAGGAACGTAAGAGCAGAACTAACAACACGAACACACGCGCGCGGACTGACGCTCCGCATCGCTAAGTATTCCACTGTGGCAACGTAGGCAACGATTGTGAAAGGTTTTTCGACGCCTATCGATGAATCACCATGACCGAGGAGGATACGGAAGCCGCAACTCAATACCTCATGATAACTGGCGTGAAAAGAAAAAACAAAGTGCGGACTCTCAGTCCGCGCGCGTGTAACGGAGGTTAATACTAATTTTCTTTTCAATTTGTTCAATTGACACCCAGCATCTTCTTGTAGTCATAACACACACTTTCAGACAATGCGATTCAGCTATAAATCACTAGATTTCTTTCCTAAACTCAAAGTAACTAGTGGCTAGAGACCGTTAACGGTCCCACAATCAGCCACAATAAGCACGTATAGACCAACATCCTACGCTGGAGACAAATTCAACAAATCCAACCAGTTGGGATAGCGCAAACTATGAAAATGAGTAGTTCACAATTTACCGTTAGAGCGCGTTGGTGAAAATACAGGTTACATATGGCGTCAGGCGTGGAAAGTCAAATAACGACATCTACCGGCCTATCTGTGACATACCACTGCCCGCATTAATCTGCTAGCTCGAAAATCGAATTCCTCTTCGGACGTCCAAGCGCCAATTCCCGCTGTCCGCCCGCAGTAATCTTGCTCTTGATCATCTCGCCTATTTCGCTGTCAGCGGCCCTCGTAGATCAAACAATCCGTGATGCGGCGTCGTGCGTCTGCGTCTACTACCTTGCTATGCTTTGGTTTTCACTCGGCTCGTCTGCAAAGAAATAAGATCACCACGTCTGTTTTCTTATTTTCTTCGATTCGGTCCGAGGAGCGAGAATCGTCAGGTCCCTCGCAAATCTGCATGGTCTTGTTCCCGTAACGAAATACTACTCCCATACTTCACCATGAAATCTAAGCCAAGTCTCCTGCTGATTTGTGGTCCCTAAATCCACTATGAGCGTGTCGTGCTCGTATGTTACCTGATCAATAAAAATGGCACACTGCACTGACCCACTATCTGCAGATTGTTCCCGGAAGCGCTTTTAATTACCGAACGGTAACGAAGGGAAGTTGACCGAAAGGAAAAATTTTGGAATCGCATAAGTAACCGCAGCTCCGTGTCGACCGGAATTGGGGCTGTCTTCCCCAATATTCCTACACTGATTGTCATGCTGTCCGCCGAGTAACGGCTATTACTTCATCCCGATCTGGTGATCGGGTTTATTAGTTTCCTGAATTCACATCCTGTTTTGACAATCTACCGTACAGTGACCGGATTTTTACATTTACTACAAATTATTAATGGGCATTTCCCTTATGTGGTGATCTGCTTGCCGCAATTAAAACATTTTCGTTTCTTCTCCCGGGCACACTCGCGAAAAAATGGCCTGGTTTTCCACAATGATAGCGTACTTTAGCTCAAATGACTGTCTAGGAGGTGGCAATGGTTGCGGCGCGGATCCCAGGTTCCGACCTCGGGAGGTTGCTGAAGAAAGCAGAGGCTGTGAAAAATATCTTCATTGGTAGCAGGTCGCGAAATTTTTCTGAATATGTCTCTATAATTCGAAATTTTTATGTCGGTGCTCTTGCACAACTTCCGTTAGTTGTCCTATTGGAAGTATAATGGAATTTATTACATCTGCTCCGTGGATCAAAATTTTGTGTACGGTTGTAGGTATATAAAACCAATTGTAAGTTTCACAAAATGTTCTGCTGTTTATCTGAATATTATCTGAAAGCCATCACAATGGGGTAGCCACTGGTCAGTGCAGCAATAATCACTTGAAGTCTCCTAACAGTTCGATATTGATGCCTGTAATTTCTGCCGATTTCTCAGGGTTTTCGAAAAATCTTCGAGAAGTGTTGCCATCATTGCTGCTCCCACCTCCTTGTCTAGGGGTATCCACCATGACTCATCTCTCACTTTTCTTCTTCGCTTTCACTCGCATCCACCAAAACTCATCTTGCACTCTTTTCTTCCTCGCTTTCACTGCGCGTTTTTCTTCACTTCCTTATGCTCGCCACTTCTGAATGTCGAGCTTGTATGAAATGTGCAAAATACATTCAAAGAACGGATCCGAGCATGAAGAAAGTCCAAAAGAAAATGTCTCTTCGTTGCATGGAAGTGATCTGACCTCCAAATTATTCATTATCTTTGGCGTGGCACCGCAGATATAACAAACTTGTTGTGAAGTATTTTCCTCTATAGCGTTACAGACTTTACCCTCTACCATTGTTCTGTGGAGTATGTGGTGAACTTGCAATTGTCTATTTGACACATTTTAATAGTTGCCGTGGGGGCAGCTATTTGCTTTTCAACGCGCGTAAACTCGTTTCTAATCTTTTCTGGAGTCTCCTTTGTAAACTCAAAGCGTACTGGCCTACAAAATCGTGTTGAAGCATGCGAATTCTGCCACAGAATTCTCTCTGACTGTTGAATTTGAAGATTCCGTGCCACTTTCAGGGCCAGTTTCACCAACCAGGATCATTTTCGTAGTTGATCCGAGTTTCGTGATCCTGATCGCGTGGAGTCAAGGCCGACTTGATCCCTGTGCGTTTCACCAACGTTTTGCTCGGTTTCAACAGGGGCCTTTGAAAGAAAATAATCATACAGCTATTCGGTTTCTCAACCTCCCTTTGATAGAAAAGCAGAAACTATCGTTTCGAGGTAATGCACCTTGAAAAATAATTTGTTTACAATCAATTTCCTCCGTATTGGATAAATATATAGACTTGCAAATTCCAGACCTTATAAGAGAATATAAAAACGAAATAATGGTTATGTTAATACTTGCCAGAAAGAGACGGGTTTAGCGTAATTAAATTGACCACAGAATTTGTTTATAAGCTAAGTGCTCTTTAAGCGTAGCAGGCAAAAGTGCGACATTGGAGAACTGTTTTTTCAGTATGCTTGTGTTAAGTGAAAACAAATGGGGTCAGTCTAAAATGTTAATTTCTTATAAACAATTACATATATCTCGAGAACGAAACATGATACCACCAATCGGATTCCAGAATTTTGCATCGCATTTAAACGCCATTCATGAGACAATAAAAAAGTTTGCAACCATTGCAAATTTATAAATAATTTCCAACTTTTGTGAATCTAAAGGGGGAGAGTCTCCCGATGTCCCAGAACCGAAAACCACGAATTAACAATTTTGCAACAATTTATAATTTTATAAACAAATTCGAAATATGCGTTAGAGCTGCCGGGAAAAGTCCGCAAATTGTGCCTGAAATGAACATCTCAAAATAGAAGTTTGACAGGAGTCGATTGCTAAAAGTTAGAATAATTTTTGCTAAAATGATTCATATTTACTGGTCTATTGACAATAATTCTGGATGGAAAACCCCGCTCAGAAATATTGTTTCGTCATGGCGTACGCGCAGGCAAAATCTCTTCTTCGGCAGGGAAATTTGTCCATATTTCCACCTCGTACGTAAACGATCTAGCCATCTCCCCCTGAGATAGCGTTCTTTCAACCCCTTGGTATGTTGCACCAATCAGAAACAACTGTGGTTCTACCTGCTAACGATTGGGCAACGCGTCCTTCCCCCTGCTCTCCCCCTGACCGCGGGGTGTCCAAGTTTGTCGGCGCGGTTGGGAAGATTTTTGTCCGGCCGATTTTTTTGAGGGAAAAGGGTACATAGACTTTATGTCTCACGTAAGGAAGGAGGAAGACAAATTGAAGCCTCCTGACACAATGCAATAGTCGGGATGGGAAGTATGTAGTCAGTCATCAAGATGACCCACTAATGAGGCAGGTCATTAAATCTGACCGAAGAATGGGAAACAGGCATTGTTAGTGTAGCAAGAATCATTGCGAAAATAAAATCTGGAAGCAGTTGTAATAGTTGCCTAAGGTCAGGCGTTGAGAACACATTATGATAAAGCGGATCTCAAAATTTTCCAAAATGATAAATACCACATAAGCCAGGAACAAGTAGAGACCATTGATCATATTGTCTCAGCTTGTCAATTCTTACCAAGATAAATACTTGAAACAACACGACAGGGTGTGTAGTTACCTCACTGCCAGATGTTCGCCGCCCTTGAATTTACAAACACAAGTCCCAAGAGGTACGAACACTCACCAAAACTTGTGACATCTGATGGACTGTATACCATATTGAACGACCAGCAAATTCAAACTGATCGCGCATTGTGGGTACCTAACCGGATATTGTTATCCCTGCTTATTTGAAGAAAAGCATGTCAACTCGTAGATGTGGCTTTTGCTGTGCGACGTCGCGACGTTTGGTTGTTTGTTACGACGCGTCGTAACCAAGGAGAGGCAGAGAAACGTCTTAAATACAAGAGTTTGGAAATCGAGATCAATAGATGTGAGGCGTAAAAGCACAGGTCGTTCCGATAGTTAACGGAGCTCTGGGATTTGTTCCGCAAAATTTGTGTAAGAACGTGACTAAACTCACAGGTAATTCAAAAGCCTGGGAAGCTTTTCT
Organism: Teleogryllus oceanicus; assembly: GCA_964035755.1. NCBI lineage: Eukaryota > Metazoa > Arthropoda > Insecta > Orthoptera > Gryllidae > Teleogryllus > Teleogryllus oceanicus. Next base: position 81,918,512 of record CAXIVR010000010.1, on the reverse strand, counting down.
TCAACAGCCCACATTTAGCGCATAGTAGTGTAGAAGCACCGTCAGACCTTAGGAAGCCCCTGCTCCTTAGGGAGCTCGTTGCAACCTGGAATAGATTTTATATTCAACCGACTGATAGCATCTTTAGACGTGAATTAGAGGAATAATAATAATAATAATAATATTAAAAATATATTAATAATATTAGTAATAATAATAATAATAATAATAAAAAGAAGCTGCAGGTTGAGTCCTGCATACACATCAGTTGTATTTATTTATTTGCCCCTTCACCCCTCATCATGCTATACTACAATTCCATAATTGGAAGGATTAACGAGGTCATAATTGAAGGAGTCTTATGAGGATACAACGATCCTGTAATTATATACATTAATATGTCAGAATAGGATATGACTGGGGTTCGGATGAGAACGTGTAGCTAGGTCAGAAATGGCCGTTATGCTAATAATAATAATAATAATAATAATAATAATAATAATAATAATAATAATAATAATAATAATATCAATATGGCACCATCCATTAAACATCTCTGATTTATCTTTTACATCCTGCGCAGTTGAGTATAATTTGCATTTCCCCATACCATTCTTTTGCAGAAGAAATAATTTTTGCATTAACCAAATTATATCAGATGTGGTAACATGAAATTGCTAATTAAATGAAAACTGCAATCGTAAACAGTAGCAGTAACTATTTTTGCTGTTTGTAAGCAACGCATTATAATTTATTTTTATTTTATAAGCATTTTCGAAATTGTGGAGATGTTATTTCAATTTGTATTCGTTTGTCAATTGAAGAAGTTGCCGATACAATGAGATGTAAGACCACTTGATTCGGGGAATTAATGTTGTAATTGTAACATTAAATATTCATAAGTTTGAATTACCTTCATTTGTCACATGTAATGAAACTATTATTCAATTATTTTGCGTATCAGTAAGCGGACTTTAATTATCGATTACCAGCTTCATTTCTCAATCCCTTCCCTTTTGCTAAAATTCTTTTCAGTGAGCTGTGTAATTGGATGCATAAACTGAATGCTTAGCTTCATTCATTAAGAGAAACAGTTCTTCTTAATCCGGACATATGAAGTTATTTTGAATATGAAAAAAACAACATTATAGCTCTCATGGACAAAACTTCCTTTTTTTTCAACATCGCAGCAATACAAACACGATTCACCTTTCCGTATCTTCTACAGGAGAATCTCTCTTTCTGATGTGAATAAATATACACTAAAACTTATGTCACAGAAGTAGAACAATTTTGAATCATTGTAATCATTAATCATTGAAACCATTTTGTGACGTAAACAAACCCATTTCATGTGTTTGAAGTTCAAACGTGTTAATCACCCCAGAAGATGTGCAGGCTCTTGCCGATTGTAGCGCGAGGACCAAATATTTTTATTATTTAAGTATTTTAGTTAGGTATATATAATATGCATATTTGTGTAACTCATAATTATTCTAATCAGACCTTACAACAACACAAGATTCTTGTTTCATTTGCAAATCCGGAAGTATATATACACGCCTCTATGACTAAACTGGTAGTTAACTCAAAGGTGCTCTTCAGGGGCAAAGCGATAACAAAGGGTAGGATACCAGCGGAAGGCAGCGATATCTTGAAGGGCTTCAGAGAATCCTTGGTTGCGTTCAAACATCTGCAGTCCCGTGGCCGCCTGGGTTTGTTGACGGATTCTATAACAGGCCTAAGCCAGCACTTTTCGTGACCTACCCCAACATACTTTTGTAAGACCGTCCACTTAGCAAATCATGAGTTTCCACAGGTCCTTTATAACGTATTATAATTTTTGGAGGAAATGGAATTATTGTTAACACAGTAGGTACTGTTCTTGGTTTCGTGACACGTTGCTTCTATTTAGTATGTAATAAATCAATCCTGGCCCATCACACAAATAAAGTTTTCTTTAAAGAATTAATGTGGACTAAAAGTTGTAATTTTACATGTTTTTATGACAAATTAAAAATAGGTTTTCCACACCAAAAACGTCAATATTTTTTGTGACAGTACATAATAATGTAAACATGTATAAAGAACTTTAATTGGTCCCCAATAAGTTGAAGAAATATGCCGGGAGAGGTGGCTCAAGGCATCAAATAATGTCCGAGCAGAGCCTCTGACCCTGAGGTACTAGGTTCGAGTGCCGACAGTGACAGGATTTTCGACACTAGCTAAGATAGCTAGGTCGAGTTTCCGCTGTTTCTAGGAGAATTCTAGCGACTGGGTGCTCTGATCGGTAGTTTCCCGTGTTTTTTCGATCACTTACCACATTTTTTCGATATTTACAATCTCACTTACACCCTTACAAGCACTACACTACCACACAAACAGGACGGGAGCTTAGAGCTTAGTCGCGGCCGGAGCCGTGCCCCTCTGGTGGAGACAAATGGTTGGAGGAAGCCCCGCTAGCCGACGAAATAATTACTTTTAACACATTCAATAAACTGACTTTTCATATAATATCAACTGCGCAACATGCGAAAATCATAGATTATTTAAGTGAAATTGTACGAGTATGGTCTCTTTAGTAGAAATCCAGCTTCCAGATAGCATACGAACAACATAAATTCGTTAAGACGTATGTGACAGATGCTGCATATACATGTAAATGTATTCTCCCCCATACGCCACATACAGTTTTTGACTGTTTTTGACTAAATAAATAAATATTCGAAATAACTGGTTAAATAAGAAAAACAGAAAATCTTTATATTTTAACAAGAAAACAGAGCTCAATGTATCGCAAAATATAGCCTTTCTTGGAATTTTGAGAGAAGTTTTCAGACTAAAATTCAGCAACAAGGTTGCTATCATCGTGAAATATGTCAATAACAACAAATGTCATAATTTTCGTTGGCATTAATACTTATTTTCCCTGGCATTGAAGCATTGCCTCGCATATAGGGAGAAACTTGCTTCCAGACAAACGCGACGCAGCCAAATGTCGATGCAGCAATCGGCCTAAATGACCTTTACGTCATTGTCTTGTGTGGAGGCCTTCACTAAAGGCACTGTTGGGAAAGCTCACCGCCACCTCTCGCGATAAAAAAAAACGCACACACAGGACTAATGACATCTGCAGTTGACGTGCACGTGATATTAAATCAATCTGAGGTGTCGCCCATCTATTTGACTTCACTAATTTATTTGAAATTACTTTCATCGTTGTTATGCTTTTTCCACGCCTGTATGTTATTATTATATGACCTTCATATGTTTACACTAGCGATTTTAGTCACTTTTCAAGTATTTAATTTTCTCATTCTATATCTATTCTTCGCAAATAGACGCTCTAACCTCAAAACGTTATGTTCTCAGCTCAGTACAGCGTTGCGCTCTCGATCAGTTGGAAAATGGCACATCTGTTTGCTGTTTTTTTTATTGGTCGTGAGTTGTCGCATTCTCGAGCTAAGGTGAAAGTTGGACATCTTTCCCGTTCACGTCCCGTCCTACGTCAAATTCCCGTATTGCTAAGAAACCATGCGTGGCATGTCAATTTTTCAACTTTCATCATGTTCCCTTCGGTTTAGGTAGCTCAGGATGAGTTGATGTTACTGCAGTGCCTCTGATAGTGAGGTCTAAAATTATTTCGAATGTGAACGGATTTTTGACACTACCTACATAGCTAAGTTGCTGGGAGATATCTGACTGGGGAAATCCCCGAAAGTCTACGTGTAGGTTGTCAATGAATCTCGCCATTCAGTGGGGAAAGATCACCGTTAACTTCTGCCATAAAAATATGCCCTTGACTTACGGGACTATTGAAATAGTTGATGATGAGCCCGGAAGTATTAATCAATCAGTTATTCATGGTCCTATTGATGTTGCCGTTCGCATTCACGGGCAAATGTGAAGTGGCTTTTAGCCTTGCTATCGATTACTGCACACTATTCGCTCGCATTGTGCGTGACTGTGCAGCAGTCGACTTCACGCGGTTAATTTCCGCGGCCCGCCTACAGCCGTTCAGCAGCTGGAAATCGAAGTATATTGGGGTCAATGGGAGAAATTTTTGAAAGCGTATGTTGCTATAGATAAATAGAATACTTTGGTTTTTCTATAGAAAAAACTTGTCGATTGTTGAATTATTATTCAAAGAGATCAATCAACGATTCTTTCAGCATTATAATACAATTCAAATATTTGTTAGTGGTTTCAAAACAATTGTCTTTTTATTAGTTCATATGATATTTTATTTAAAATAATCGTCGGTACATTTTTAAACGATTTTTTGCCTCTGATTGGTCTAATCACTGGAACGGATAAACCGATTTTGTTACAACTTTCAATGGAATTTAGAAAATGTATGCCCGTAGTGTCCCAGAAGGGGAAGGGGGGCAGGGCGAGATGGAGTCAGGCGAAGTGAAACCGGAAGGGTCCAAGAGGGGAAGCGGGGCCTGGCAGGTGGAGGCCAGGCAGAAGTGAGAAACCGGAAGAGGTCAGAGGGAAGCAGGGCCGGGCAGGTGGAGCCAGGCTAAGTGAAACCGGAAGGGTCCAAGAGGGGGAAGCGGGGCCGGGCGGGGAGGAGCCAGGCGAAGTGAAACCGGAAGGGTCCAAGAGGGGAAGCGGGGCCGGGCGGGGTGGAGCCAGGCGAAGTGAAACCGGAAGGGTCCAAGAGGAAGCGGGGCCGGGCGGGGTGGAGCCAGGCGAAGCGAAACCGGAAGGGTCCAAGAGGGGAAGCGGGGCGGGGCGGGGTGGAGCCAGGCGGTGTGGAGCCGTGAGGGGAGGGGGCGGTCCAAGAGGGGAAGCGGGGCCGGGCGGGGTGGAGCCAGGCGAAGTGAAACCGGAAGGGTCCAAGAGGGGAAGCGGGGCCGGGCGGGGTGGAGCCAGGCGGTGTGGAGCCGCGGGGAGGGCGGTCCAAGAGGGGAAGCAGGCCGGGTGGGGTGGAGCCAGGCGAAGTGAAACCGGAAGGGTCCAAGAGGGGAAGCGGGGCGGGGCGGGATTTGGAGCCAGGCGTGGGAGTCGTGGGGAGGCAGTCCAGAGGAAGCGGGGCCTGGCGAGAGGCAGGCGAAGTGAAACCCGGAAGAGGTCAGAGGAAGCAGGGGCCGGGCAGGGTGGAGCCAGGCCGGCAGACCAGGAAGGGTCAAGGAAGCGGGGCCTGGCGGGGAGGAGCCAGGCAGAGTTGAGGCTCGGAAGGTCAAGAGGGAAGCGGGGCCAGGCGGGGGTGGAGCCAGGCAGAGAGTGAAACCCGGAAGGGGTCCAAGGAAGAGCGGGGCCAGGCGGGGTGGAGCTAGGTGGTGTGGGCCGTGGGGGGGGCGGTCAAAGGGGGGAAGCGGGGCCTGGCGGGGAGGAGCCAGGCGAAGTGAAACCGGAAGGGTCCAAGAGGGGAAGCGGGGCCTGGCGGGGTGGAGCCAGGCGAAGTGAAACCGGAAGGGTCCAAGAGGGGAAGCGGGGCCTGGCGGGGTGGGGCCAGGCGAAGTGAAGAACCGGAAGGGTCCAGAGGGAAGCGGGGCCGGGCGGGGTGGAGGCCAGGCGAAGTGAAACCGGAAGGGTCCAAGAGGGGAAGCGGGGCCTGGCGGGGTGGAGCCAGGCGAAGTGAAACCGGAAGGGTCCAAGAGGGGAAGCGGGGCCTGGCGGGGTGGAGCCAGGCGAAGTGAAACCGGAAGGGTCCAAGAGGGGAAGCGGGGCCGGGCGGGGTGGAGCCAGGCGAAGTGAAACCGGAAGGGTCAAGAGGGAAGCGGGGCCGGGCGGGGAGGAGCCAGGCGGTGTGGAGCCGCAGGGGGCCGGTCAAGGAGGGAAGCGGGGCCGGGCAGGGTGGAGCCAGGCGAGTGAAACCGGAAGGTCAAGAGGAAGCGGGGCGGGCTGGGGTGGAGCCAGGCGGTGTGGAGCCGTGGGAAGGGGGCGGTCCAGAGGGAAGCGGGGCCTGGCGGGAGGGCCAGGCCTCCCCCAGACCGCCCCTTCCCACGGCTCCCACACCGCCTGGCTCACGCCACGCCCCGCTTCCTCTTGGACCCTTCCGGTTTCATGGCCTGGCTCACCGCCCGGCCCCTTCCCTGCCCCCACGGCTCCACTGCTGGCTCCTTGCCCCTTGCTTCCCCTCTTGGACCCTTCGGTTCGCTTCGCCCGGCCCGCCTCTTGGATGCTCCCGGCCTGCTCGCCTGTCTCTCAGTATGAACTCCTCGAACACTGCTCGCCTGGCTCACCCCGCCGGCCCCCTTCCTCTTGGACCCTTCGGTTTCACTTCCGCTGGCTCACCCCGCCCCCGCCCTCCCCTCTTGGACCCTTCAGTTCAGCTGCCTGGCTCCACCCCCTTTCAAAACTATATCTTCTTGATTTAACTTCCTCTTGGACTCTTCCAGTTTCTTCGCCTGGCTCCTCCCGCCAGGCCCCCTTTCCCTCTTGGACCGCCCCCTCCCCCGGCTCCACACCACCTAGCTCCACCGCCCAGCCCACTTCCCCTCTGTTCCCTTCCAGTTTTCCCCACTTCGCCTGGCTCCACCCCGCCCGGCCCCGCTTCCCCTCTTGGACCCTTCCGGTTTCACTTCGCCTGGCTCCTCCCCGCCAGGCCCCGCTTCCCCTCTTGGACCTTCGGTTTCACTTCGCCTGGCTCCTCCCCGCCAGGCCCCGCTTCCCCTCTTGGACCGCCCCCTCCCCCCACGGCTCCACACCGCCTGGCTCCACCCCGCCCCGCCCCGCTTCCCCTCTTGGACCCTTCGGTTTCTTCTCCTGGCTCCACCGCCCGGCCCCGCCCCTCTTGGTTGCCCCTCCCCGCGGCTCCACACCTGTCACGCCTTCCCGCCTCTTGGACCCTTCCGGTTTCCTTCGTACAACTCACCCGCCCGGCCCCGCTTCCCCTCTTGGACCGCCCCCTCCCCGCGGTTTCACTTCGCCTTGCTCCCACCCCGCCCCGCTTCCCCTCTTGGACCCCCCGGCTCCACTTCGCCTGGCTCCCCCGCCCGGCCCCGCTTCCCCTCTTGGACCCTTCCGGTTTCACTTCGCCTGGCTCCACCCCGCCCGGCCCCGCTTCCCCTCTTGGACCCTTCCGGTTTCACTTCGCCTGGCTCCACCCCGCCCGGCCCCGCTTCCCCTCTTGGACCCTTCCGGTTTCACTTCGCCTGGCTCCACCCCGCCCGGCCCCCTTCCCCTCTTGGACCCTTCCGGTTTCACTTCGCCTGGCCCCACCCGCCAGGCCCAACCTCCCTCTTGGATGCCCAGTTTCCACTTCGCCTGACTCCATCTCGCCCTGCCCCGCCCCTTCTGGGACACTACGAACTACATTTCCCTAAATTCCATTGAAAGTTGTAACAAAATCGGTTTATCCGTTCCAGTGATTAGACCAATCAGAGGCAAAAAATCGTTTAAAAATGTACCGACGATTATTTTAAATAAAATATCATATGAACTAATAAAAAGACAAATTATTTTGAAACCACTAACAAATGTTGAATTGTATTATAATGCTCAGAAAAATCGTTGATTGATCTCTTTGAATAATAATTCAGCAATCGACAAGTTTTTCTATAGAAAAACCAAAGTATTCTATTTATCTATAGCAACATACGCTTTCAAAAATTTCCCCCACTGACCCCAATATACTTCGATTTCCAGCCGCTGAACGGCTGTAGGCGGGCCGCGGAAATTAACCGCGTGAAGTCGACCGCTGCACAGTCACACTGGTACGAGCGAATAGTGTGCAGTAATCGATAACGAGGCTAAAGCCATCATTTGCGTGAATGAACGCAACATCAATAGGACCATGAATAACTGATTGATTAATACTTCGGGCTCATCATCAACTCTTTCAATAGTCCGTAAAGTCAGGGCATATTTTATGGCGAAGTTAACAGTGATCTTTCCCACTGAATGGCGAGATTCATTGACAACCTACACGTAGACTTCGAGGATTTCCCCGAGTCAGATATCTCCCAGCAACATATGTAGGTAGTGTCAAAAATCCGTTCACATTCGGAAATACCCTAGGACCTCACTATCAGAGGCACTGCAGTAACATCAACTCATATCCTGAGCCACCTAAACCGAAGGGAACATGATGAAAGTTGAAAAATTGACATACGCATGGTTTCTTAACAATACGGGAATTTGACGTAGGACAGGATGAACGGGAAGATGTCAACTTTCACCTTAGCTCGAGAATGCGACAACTCGACCAATAAAAAAAACCAGACAAACAATTATGCCATTTCCAACTGATCAGGCTGCACTGTACTGAGCTGAGAACATAACGTTTTGAAGTTAGAGCGTCTATTTGCGAAGAATAGATATAGAATGAGAAAAAATTAAATACTTGAAAAGTGACTCAAAATCGCTAAAAATATGAAGGTCATATAATAATAAATGATAAGCAGGCGGAAAAAGCATAACAACGATGAAAGTACTCAAATAAATTAGTGAAGTCAAATAGATGGGCGACACCTCGATTGATTACTGATTCCGGGCACGTCAACTGCAGATGTCATTAGTCCTGTGTGTGCGTTTTTTTTATCGCGAGAGGTGGCGGTGAGCTTTTCCCAACAGTGCCTTTAGTGAAGGCCTCACACAAGACAATGACAGCAAGGTCATTTTGGGCCGATTGCTGCATCGACAATTGGCTGCGTCATGTTTGTCTAGACAAGTTTCTCCCCCTCTGTGCAGAGCAATGTAATGCCAGGGAAATAAGTATTAATGCCAGCGAAAATTATGACATTTATTTATTTATTGACATATTTCACGATAATGCTTAACCTTGTTGCTGAATTTTAGTCTGAAAACTTCTCTCAAAATTCCAAGAAAGGCTATATTTTGCGATACATTGAGCTCTGCCTCTTGTTAAAAACAGAGGAAAAGAAAGATTTTCTCTGTTTTTCTTATTTAACCAGTTATTTCGAATATTTATTTATTTAGTCAAAAACAGTCAAAAACTGTATGTGGCGTATGGGGGAGAATACATTTACATGTATATGCAGCATCTGTCACATACGTCTTAACGAATTTATGTTGTTCGTATGCTATCTGAAGTTGATTTTCATTCAAAGAGACCATACCTTGTACAATTTCACTTAAATAATTCATGATTTTCGCATGTTGTACAGTTGATATTATATGGAAAAGTCAGTTTATTGTATTGTGTTAAAAGTAATTGTTTCGTCGGCTAGCGGGGCTTCCTCCAACCATTTGTCTCCACCAGAGGGGCACGGCTCCGGCCGCGACTAAGCTCTAAGCTCCCGTCCTGTTTGTGTGGTAGTGTAGTGCTTGTAAGGGTGTAAGTGAGATTGTAAATATCGAAAAAATGTGGTAAGTGATCGAAAAAACACGGGAAACTACCTATCAGAGAAACCAGTTGCTAGAATTGTCCTAGAAACAGCGAAGAAACTCGACCTAGCTATCTTACCTAGTGCCGAAAATCCTGTCACTGTCGGCACTCGAACCTAGTACCTCAGGGTCAGAGGCTCTGCTCGGACAGTATTTGATGCCTTGAGCCACCTCTCGGCATATTTCTTCAACTTATTAGGGACCAATTAAAGTTCTTATATGTTACATTATTATGTACTGTCACAAAAATATTGACGTTTTTGGTGTAGAAACCTATTTTTAATTTGTCATAAAACATATAAAATTACAACTTTTAGTACATTAATTCTTTAAAGAAAACTTTATTTGTGTGATGGGCCAGGATTGATTTGTACATACCTAAATAGAAGCAACGTGTCACGAAACCAAGAACAGTACCTACTGTGTTAACAATAATCTCCATTTCTCCAAAAATTATAATACGTTATAAAGGACCTGTGGAAACTCATGATTTCATAAGTGGACGGTTCACAAAAGTATGTTGGGGTAGGTCACGAAAAAGTGCTGCGGCTTAGCCAAGTTGTATCCGTCAACAAACGAAGGCAGCCACAGGACTGCAGATATTTGGAACATAACCAAGGATTCTCTCAAGCCCTTCAAGATATCGCTGCCTTCCTTTGTTATCCTACATTTTGTTATCCTTTTGCCCCTGAAGAGCACCTTTGAGTTAACTACGGATTTGAATAAGTGTATATATACTTCGGTTACAAATGAAACAAGAATCTTGTGTTGTTGCAAAAGGTCTGATTAGAGATAATTATGAGTTACACAAATATGCATAATATACCTAACTAAAATACTTAAATAATAAAAATATTTGGTCCTCGCGCTACAACCGGCAAGAGCCTCGGCACATCTTCTGGGGTGATTAACACGTTTGAACTTCAAACACATGAAATGGGTTTGTTTACGTCACAAAATGGTTTCAATGATTAATGATTACAATGATTCAAAATTGTTCTACTTCTGTGACATAAGTTTAGTGTATATTTATTCACATCAGAAGAAATTCTCTAGAAGATACGGAAAGTGAATCGTGTTTGTATTCTTACACGATGTTGAAAAAAAGGAAGTTTTGTCCATAGAGCTATAATGTTGTTTTCATATTCAAAATAACTTCATATGTCGGATTAAGAAGAACTGTTTTCTCTTTAATGTAGATGAAATAAGCATTCAGTTTTATGCATCAATTACACAGCTCACTGAAAAGAATTTTAGCAAAGGGAAGGAGTTAGAAATGGCTGGTAATCGATAATTAAGTCACGCTTACTGATACATAAAATAATTGAATAATAGTTCATTACATGTGACAAATGAGTAATTCAAAGCTTATGAATATTTAATGTTACAATTACAACATTAATTCCCAGATCAAGTGGTCTTACATCTCATTTAATATCAACGCTTCTTCCAATTGACAAACAAATACAAATTGAAATAACATCTCCACAATTTCGAAAATGCTTATAAAATAAAAATAAATTATAATGCGTTGCTTACAAAATGGCAAAAAATAGTTACTGCTACCGTTTACGATTGCAAGTTTTCATTTAATTAGCAATTTCATGTTACCACATCTGATGGTAATTTGGTTAATGCAAAAAAATTATTTTCTTGCAAAAGAATGGTATGGGAAATGCAAAATTATACCAACTGCGCAGGATGTAAAGATAAAACGATGTTTAATGGATGGTGCTAATATTGATATTATTATTATTATTATTATTATTATTATTATTTATTATTAGCATAACGGCCATTTCTGACCTCCTACACGTTCTCATCCGAACCCCAGTCATATCCTATTCTGACGAGATATTAATGTGTATAATTATGAGGATCGTTGTATCCCTTTATAAGACCCTTCAATTATGACCCTTGTTAATCCTTCAATTATGAATTGTAGGTGATAGCATGATGAGGGGTGAAGGGGCAATAACAAATACAACCATGTGTATGCAGGACTCAACCTGCAGCTTCTTTTATTGCTATTACTATTACTATTATTAATATTATTAATATATTTTTAATATTATTATTATTATTATTATTCCTCTAATTCACGTCTAAAGATGCTATCAGTCGGTTGAATATAAAATCTATTCCAGGTTGCAACGAGCTTCCTAAGGAGCAGATCTAGGGTCTGACGGTGCTTCTACAATACTTTGCGCTAAATGTGGGCTGTTGAAGAAAAGCTTCCCAGGCTTTTGAATTACCTGTGAGTTTAGTCACGTTCTTACACAAATTTTGAGGAACAAATCCCAGAGCTTCGTTAACTATCGAAACAACCTGTGCTTTTACGCCCCACATTTGGCTGATCTCGATTTCTAAACTCTTGTATTTAAGACGTTTCTCTGACTTCTTGGTTACGACGCGTCGTAACAAACAAATCAAACGTCGCGACGTCGCACAGCAAAGCCACATCTACGAGTTGACATGCTTTTTTCTTCAAATACAGGATAACAATATCCGGTTAGGTACCCACAATGCGCGATCAGTTTGAATTTGCTGGTCGTTCAATATGGTATACAGTCCATCAGATGTCACAAGTTTTGGTGAGTGTTCGTACCTCTTGGGACTTGTGTTTGTTAAATTCAGGGCGGCGAACATCTGGCAGTGGAGGTAACTACACACCCTGTCGTGTTGTTTCAAGAATTCTATCTTTGCAAGAATTGGACAAGCTGAGACAATATGATCAATGGTTTCTACTTGACTTACAGATGTGGCATTTATCATTTTGGGAAATTTTGAGATCCGCTTGATCATAATGTCGTGTTTTCAACGCGTGATCTTGGGCAACTATTAGAACTGCTTCAGATTTTGGCTTCTTCGCAATGATTCTTGCTAAACTAATGATGCCCGTTTCCCATTCTTCGGTCAGATTTAATGACCTGCCTCATTAGTGGGTCATCTTAATGACTCAATACGCACTATCCCATCCCGACTATTGCATTGTGTCGGGAGGCTTCAATTTGTCTTCCTCCTTCCTTACGTGAGACATAAAGTCTATGTACCCTTTTCCCTCAAAAAAATCGGCCGGACAAAAATCTTCCCAACCGCGCCGACAAACTTGGACACCCCGCGGCCAGAGGCAGGGGAAGGACGCGTTGACCAATCGCTTAGCAGGTAGAACCACAGTTGTTTCTGATTGGTGCAACATCGCAAGGGAGTTGAAGAACGCTATCTCAGGAGATGGCTAGATGCGTTACATACAATTGGAAATATGGACAATTCCTGCCGAAGGAAAATTTGCCTGCGCGTTTATATGACGAAGTGTATTCTGAGCCAGGGTTTTCCATCCAGAATTATTGACCAATAGACCAGTAAATATGAATCATTTAGCAAAATTATTCCTAACTTTTAGTAATCGACTCTGTCAGAGCTTCTATTTTGAGATGTTCATTTCAGAGCTGGTGCGGATTTTCCCGGCAGCTCTAACGCATATTTCAAATTTGTTTATAAAATTATAAATTGTTGCAAAATTGTTAATTCGCGGTTTTCGGTTCTGGGACATCGGGAGACTCTCCCCCTTTAGATTCACAAAAGTTGGAAATTATTTATAAATTTGCAATGGTTGCAAACTTTTTTATTGTCTCATGAATGGCGTTTAAATGCGATGCAAAATTCCGGAATCTGATCGGTGATATTATATTTCGTTCTCGAGATATATGTAATTGTTTAAAAGAAATTAACATTTTAGAATGACCCCATTTGTTTTCACTTAACACAAGCATACTGAAAAAACAGTTCTCCAATGTCGCACTTTTGCCTGCTACGCTTAAAAAGCACTTAGCTTATAAACAAATTCTGTGGCCAATTTAATTACGCTAAACCCCGTCTTTCTGGCAAGTATTAACAACCATTATTTCGTTTTATATTCTCTTATAAGGTCTGGAATTTGCAAGTCTATATATTTATCCAATACGGAGGAAATTGATTATAAACAAATTATTTTTCAAGGTGCATTACGTCGAAACGATAGTTTCTGCTTTTCTATCAAAGGGATGTTGAGCAACCGAATAGCTGTATTATTATTTTTTTCAAAGGCTCCTGTTAAAACCGAGAGTTAGAAACTATTTGTTCCTCTTGTTTAACCATTACCATTAAAAAATAGGGAAACATACTATTAGCTGTTTGCTGTAAACTGTATTGGATTGGATAAATGGAATGTTAAAGTTTTCAAATAAAGAAATATTTATTTTGTGTGTTGAAAGATCACATGAGTAGAATCACACATCACAAAATGCTACTTTATTTACATAAGTATATAAGCTTTAAGTTAATATTTTCAATTCAATTTATCGTCTTTCTAAAACGGCCCAATTTGATGTTTTCATTTATAATATTCGAATCAGAGTATGTATAAATCTACGCATTGTTAATACATATTTTAAACAACACATTCCCTAGCCACTTAGTTGCCCCTTTCCCTAATACTTGGAGTGTTTGAGAAGTGTTTGTCGGTGTGGTTGGGAAGATTTTTGAATTTTGCCGGCAATTTTTGTGAGGGAAAGGGTACATCAGCTCGAGAGGATGCATTGTGAGCAGTTTTCTTTGTTCGATACAAGAGTCAAATTTCTTGCTCAGTCAGTACACTACTCGTACTTTATAGTATCATACCACTCTACCAATTGCAAGTATTGTATTCCTTTATTCTTTAATTATTATTATTATTATTATTATTATTATTATTATTTTCTTTCACACAAAGTCGATACTTTTATAATAATAATTTGATTTAAAATAATTCTATGCTTTGAATTTGACTTCGAAATATATTCCTTTGGGTATTGTTGTTTAGTGAGAAAATCAGCGCAAATGTTATTAAATTAAAGAGAGAAATTTTGGTACATTAGGTTAATTCGTGCATTGATTTAAATGACTGTTAGATATTTCGTGTCAAAATTAGAGTTAATTTCTCCGACATGGTGAAATGCGGCAATTGATATCGTAAATCATGACACTCATTCGGGAAAAACAATTACTATTTCAGCTACTTCTTCAATTTTTGCCTCAATACATTTTGACGAAGACACCAAAATAATATTACAAAGAATCTGTAAAAAAATAATTAAGAAAGAAAAATCAAACATGGAAAAAAAGCATTAGAAGCAAAGGTTCCATCTCTCTTCGCAATTTTCTTGATACTGTTGCCTTTTCCGAGATGTGCTGAAACCAATGCTGCGTAGATCGAGCACAGTTGGTGCAGGGCGTCCGCTGAGCTGAAGTCCGCGCTGCGCTCTCGACCTGCGACGGTCGCCGCGCTCGAGCACACTCAGTTACCAAGCTAGTGAACGTTCAAGAAAACCGGACGCCCCGTCCCGAGCGGTCTGTGTGTCTCGGAGCATCCGCCCTAAGTGGCGGAAAGCAGTGAAAAGTGAAATAAATTGTGTAGTGATTAAACAGTGTTTCGATTCGATATCCTTCAAGTGCGCTAGTGTCAACGCCTTCAGTGAATAAATTGACAATAACACAGGCACTCTGTTGGGCCCTTCAGCTTTTCGTTTTCGTATTGCCAAGAAACACCAATTAAAACAAATAGTAATTCAGTCAATAATCTAAATTCTCAACCGGTAGATCTAAAATTATATGCCCTGGATCAAGAAATAATGTTTTTGAGCCAACAGATACAACTTCAGCATCAAAATCCACAAGACTACGTTCTCAATCACTACATACGTCCTTGGAAGACTACAAATGTAACAAATACGAATTCTCAAAAGTGCTTCCAAGTTAACGACTGAACTAACTAAAGAGGTAATGTATACTCACCAGTAGAGTCTCAGTATCGAATTATGTCAGCTTATAACATTATCACTTCCAATTAAAGTAGGTTGACCCCTACCTGAACTCACTGATGATGATGATGATGATGATGATGATGATGATATTCAAGAAGTTGGTATTGAAATCCCTCCAATGAATATTTCCAAAAATCAAGACATTCTTCATTCGACAATCTTTTTATTAATTTTAATAACTTTATATTAGATATTAAACGTGCTTAGCAAAGAAATATTTCTGCTCTAAAGTTGAAAATCACCACATTTCGATATTCTTCAATATCACTATTATTTCCAGAAATCACGGGAAATATTGTGATTTCAAAAGGATTTGGTATTTTACGTACAGAGATCTAACAAAAAACACTACCATCTATTATCTATGATGTCCCTATGTCTTATTCAAATTATGAAATTAAATCGGAACTTTTAAAAAATATCAATTATAGAGCCTTGCTTTACATAGAACACAGAAGTGAACATTCTCTATAATTCGGATAACTTGATATAAATATAATATATAAGATAATATTATATTATATATAAAATATTATATATATATATATATATATATATATATATATATATATATATATATATATATATATATATATATATATATATATAACAGTGTTAAGAATAAAATTTAGATTATTCCTATTATTTCACAACTCGTTAAACATTAATAATAAAAATAAAATGCCACGGATGGTTCTCAGTACTCAGTGACAAGAAGTGAGTTAGTCTCAGCATAAAACACATTGTGATAAACTTCAACTCGCGACCGTCTGAATACATAGAACAATACAGTGACAAGCTCTTCAACGCCTTTCGGGGACACGTCACTACAGAGATACGTTCTCAGCACATAACCAGCACTTCTACGCGTCTACCGTCGGCAGTACTCAAGCAATACATCAGATCGAAGGAAACGGACTCCCAGCTACCACCAGGTAAATGACTTCAAGCGTAAAGCCACATCTCCTTCCAGCGAAATGAGTGTAATTACCTCGAACAGATTTGCCGAAGTCGCAACTGAAACTGACGAAGTAATTGAGGTAAATCCTCATCTCTCAATCGACCCTAATGAGACTATAGCTAAAATCACCAATATTCATCCATGAAGTAACGAACTATAAAACACTTGTTACTATGTTAACCTCAAAAATGAGGTAACTATTCCAGATAAGGGAAATCTGTGAAAACCAAATAATCAGAAACGTTCAAAAAAAACCATTCACTTTCTAGACCAAAACAGATTTTTGCAATATCTTGATTATTCTGTGATCACTCTGTATTTGCAGCGGAACACTTTAGCGCAGTCGCGAAGTGTGCCGATGGATTATGATGAAGCGAAAGTAGATAAACTGAACAAACCTAACATACAAGATGTCAAAGTAACTCGCCTTCGACGGTTTGATAAATCTCCAATGCCATTGTGTGCAATCTTGCTGAAAGACAGGACATCCTTTGAAAAACTATTTAAAATCGACAGACTTTTTAGTTCCGTTGTGAAAGTTTAACTTACATTTTGCAACTTATATAGTGATATGAAAAAGATTCCATGATCACGGACATACGAAAACTTAAACAAGTACATTGAGGGGGCAGCAAGAAATCGACCTAATTCAGAAAACATTTCACAAAGTACTACTTTCTTTCTTGAAATGAAATAAAAAGCGGAACTTAATCGAAAATGCAATTATTGTTTTAATGCAACTAATATCTGGCTCGCAATCAGTTCGCGGTCGTATTGGGCTCCTTTCTCTTGCAAACCATTGAGTTTGAGCAAATATGTCATTTCTTGGCCTCTGTCCTAATTCACCTCGCTGGAAGACGACTCTGCACTGAAGCTCTGATCGGAAGGTTTGAGTTTGAGTTTGGGTCCCCACGGAGAGTGGACTTTTCGACACTAAGCTAAGTCGAATTTAGACATTGTTATTCAGAGGAGAGTTCTAGTGGCCGACTGCTCTGATAAATAGTTTCTGTAGTTTTCCGATCAATGCCAAGCTAACGCCCGGCAATGCTTTAACAAATTGTCCCGGACCACGCGCGATCTTTCAGCTGTTTTCTACCTTCCCGTTCACACACACAACATACTACACTACCACACATTTCAGAGGCCCATTCGGGGGCTTAGAGCTGGCACAAACTGATAACCCAAACAACATGGTGTAATAAAAAAGCGTGTTTCAGCTACTACAAAGCTTGATTTTTCCAAGTTTATGATATCTGATGCAGGTAAGTTATCACTATATAATTATAATTACTAGGGAACAGCTTTTCATGTAAATACATATTTTTACAGGAACAAGATATCTGCATTTAATAATATTTTTTAGACTTAACACGACATTCTGAACGAATTGGAACCATTTTTATTTCACATATTTTTACATAATGTAACGAATATTGCGTCACCTGCTGGCACCACCACGAACTACCTGTATGCGCGGATTGCATCATCTGCCGGCGCCACCACGAGCTGCCTGTAGGCGCGGGTTGCGTCATCTGCCGGCGGCCCCTGCACTAGATTATTCCAGAATGTTCGCGGGGTCCGGAAAGTTCTCGACGGCACCCGCCGAGTATAAATACGCGCCGGCCGGCGGCCGCGGCTCAGTCTTAAGTCCGAAGCGGAAGCTGAGCTGTGAAGTGTGTGCATCGCGGTGAATAGCAGTGCAGTGACGTGAACCGTGGTCAGTGCATCGAACTGTGGTTAGTGCAGTGGACTGTAGACAATGCATCGAACTGTGATCAGTACAGTGAACTGTGGCCAGTGCTTGAGACTGTGCAGTGAAGAAGTGAACAGTGTAAATAAATAATCAAAGAGAAGTGGTGTAAATAAATAATCAAAGAGAAGTAGAGTGTAAATAAATAATCCAAGAAATGTGACGTATAAGCAATAATCAATTGTTTAGTGATTGTGTTAAGAAACAAAATAAACGTTTTTGTAAAAAGAATTCACCACCTCTTAATTCCCCACCTAGAATCGTAACAATTGGTGTCAGGTGTGGGGTCAAAATAGTAACGTGTGGTGAATGATAATGAAGATGAGTTTTACAAAAGATTTACGGGATCTGAAAGTGATGGAGTTGAAGGAGTTAGAAGAGAGGGAACAAGACACTTCTGGAACGAAAGCAATACTACAAGCACGTCTTGCTAACGCGATGAAGGCAGCAGGCGAGGATCCAGAGAATTTTCTCTTCGAGAAAACCGGGAACTTTTCGGCCCTATCCAAAATTTTAAAAGAGGAATTAACAGAAAATTTAAGAATTTTAGAAGCAATGTTCACAGAAAATTCCAAAATTTTGGAAGAAAAGTTAGAACAAAAGATAGCCCAGAATAATAAATTAGCGCGAGTAGAAATTGAGGAGATAATTTTGAGGAACGAAGAGAAAATTGAAAAGATGGATGAGAAAATTTGAAGAATGAGGAAAAATTACTAAATCTGTCAGAAGAGAAGCTGGAGGTTTTACTTCCCCAACAGATAAATCGAATATAAACATCGTAGAGGACTGTAAATGGCATGATTGACCACCGTACCCAGGGGACTGCAGGAAAAGCACAGGTAAAACCACCTCCCTTTGATGGCACTTCTTCATGGTCAAATTATTTGAAATGGTCAAGGCTGCTGGAACGGTAAATGGTGGTCCGCCACAGATTGTGCCTGCAGCCCTGATCTTGGCTTTGCGTGGTAACGCCGTCGCTATTCTGGAGACAAGTATGACCGATAGACAGTCAGAGCTTCGAGCAAGTGTCGAGACTCGAAACACGGTACGGGCAAGCGCACCTGGAAGATATATATTTTACCCAGCTAAGAATCGTGTTCAAGCCTGAAGAGAGTTTTCCAGAACTGGAAGCAGATATTTCTCGTTTGGTGCGCCTTTCGGATCTGATGATGCAGAAGCAACAAGCATTAAGACTAGAGCCGAAAACCTTAGCTGACGCATTAATTCAAACACTGAACTTCCAGGTTGCAAACAGAGCATCGTTACGTGACGGACGAGTACGAGAATTGCAAACCGGCGTCGATACATATGACGAAAAATATTTGGAGGCAATGGTGGAGAGGTTGGTAGACGCACGCATTTCTAGTGGCAAAAGGCGACAACCTCGATGTTGGAATTGTAGAGAATTAGGACCCGTGAAAAGTCGATGTGACCGTCCACTGAAGCAACAAGGAGAACAGCAGTCTCTTGGTAAACCCAGCAGCCAGCAGGGAAAATAAAGCAGGTTGAAGGAAGGGAATCCGTCGACCTGACAGAACAAGACAAAGAGCCACCTTGAAATATCAAGTCCATTTCGACACCGTTCAGATAGTGTTTACGTAGATCCACTCGTAAATGGAAGGTCATACGTCTTACTTTTGGATACTGGTGCAACCAAGAGCATTATACGAACCGATTTTGCCAAATCATCTCGTCTTATGCCGTCCAACTGGAAGCTTCGAACAGCCACTAGTGACTCGGCGAATGTTGTAGGAGAGATGGATGCCCTCCTTGCTATTGGAACTGTTGCTTTCAGTCATCGTCTGCTGGTCGCTGATATAGAAGAAGAAGCAATTTTAGGAATGGATATTATGACGACATATGGGTGTCAGCTGGATTTACGACACGGTGTGCTGAGACTCAACGAAGTGGAGGTGGTTCTACATTTACGTAACAACATTGCCGTGAATGTGATTGCGGCTGACGACGTATTAACGGAGCCGTAGCGAGATGTTTATAAACGAGCCCGGGGGCGACGTTTCCAACTGGAGAGATTGCTATCCTGGAACCAGGGGAGTCACGACGAAGAGATATTGGTCGCGGAATTCTAGTAGCCAAAAGAACTAGTCCGTGGAATAGATCCATACCTGAGAATGAACATTAACCACTATCTGTTAAGTTGAGAAAAGAACAGTAATTGGTTGTTCTATGGTATCCTCGGGTTTGCAGAATGTGAACCGTACCGAACCACCACCTAAAGGAATTCCTGAACGACTGCAGAATCTGGTTACAGACGCCTGTAAAGACTTATCTCGGGAAAAGTGTCATAAGGCTGAAGACCTAATGCAGCGATACCAGCATGTTTTTGAATGCGATGGTGTAAAAAGGAAAGACTGATATTGTTCGTCACAGAATATACACCGGAAACCTTGACACCGATTCGCCAAGCTGTTAGAGATTACCTCATCTGAAGGAAGAAGCAGCTGATATTATTAAGGACATGAAGGATGACGTAATTGAACCATCAAACACTCCGTCAGCTTCTCCCGTCGTATTGGTAAAGAAGAAAGACGGGTCGACTCGGTTCTGTGTCGATTTCTGACAGCTCAGCGTGTAACGAAGGATAGCTATCATTGCCCCGTATTGACATGTTGGACACTCTCTCTGGGCCAAGATCTTCTCGACACTTGACCTGAAAAGCGGATGCGGCAAGTGGGAATTAGATCCCAGAGATCGAGAAGACTGCATTTACCATCGGATCAGGTTTGTGGCAGTTTAGAGTAGTACCTTTCGAACTGTGTAATTCTCCAGCTACATTCGAAAGATTGATGGAAACCGTGCTTAGAGGTCTGCCGTGGAGACATGTCTTGTCTACCTCGACGATATAATTGTTGTCGGAAAATCTTTCGAGGACCACATTAATAACCTAGAACAGAGGTTGGAAGGAAGCGAATCTGTATTCATTCCAAAGAAATTCCATTTATTTCGCAAGCAGGTGAATTACCTTGGATGTAGTATCTGGCACGGGGTAGAACCTGATCGGAGAAGGTTAAAGCCGTAAAGGGCTTGGTCCAAAGGATTAACATATGAATTGAGAAGTTTACTGAGTATGTAGCGTATTATCGCCGCTATGGTTTGGGATTTGCCAACATCGCGATACCGCTGACTCAGCTGACCAAAGAAAAGCGTTTGTTTCAATGGGATCAAGATTGCCAACGGGCTTTCGAAAAGCTTAAAAGCGCCATGCTGAGGCTATATTGGAGAAAACATCCACTATCTCAAGATTATGTATTTGATGCTGACGCGACGCAAGTATTAGTGGAGGTATTATCGTAGATACCAGATGGACGAGAGAGAGTAATAGGATATTATAGTGTGTGCTATCAAAGCCAGAACACCCAACTGTTATTGTGGCCGGAGAGAATTACTTGCTGTGGTGAAATCCGTTGAACACTTCTACAAATATCTCTACGGTAAAGAATTGCTTTGACAACGGTCATGTTGCTTTGAAATGGCTGCTGTCAAGAATCGGAAGGTCAAGTCGCAGATGGATTGAAAGATTGCACAATTCACATTTAGAATAGAACATCGCAGCGAAAGTAGTCACCGAGATGCCGATGCTCTCTCGAAGACCGTGCCCTGAAAACTGCAAACATTGTTGTCATGCAGAGAGGAGATATCTCCTACCTTAGGGTCACTGTTAAGTAATGATAATGGCAACAGAAACTCAGAAAGATCAGAAGAGGACGCAGAATTGAAGCATGTTTGAAAATGGAAAATAGCAGGATGGAACCAAGTTGGCAAAAATAGCTCCTGTTCCTCAGCAGTAAAATCATATTTGGCGCGGTAAGTTCGATTAATGAAGAGAAAATTTCTTAAACGAGTTCTGAAGTGAAGATGGCTCTCAGAAGGACGCAGACATTATTTACCAGGTAACGTGCCTGAAATACTAAATTGCATGATGTAACTAGGAGGACATCTCAGTATAACGAGAAAACATTAGAAAGTGCGCGAACTGATTTTACTGGGTTGGTACAAAGCAAGATGCAAGTGCGGTACAAAGTGTCAAGTTTGTGCTACAAGTAATGGGTCATAAAGAGAAGAGCGAATATGATGCAATACAACGTTAGAGTCCTTTCCAGACGAATTTTAATTGGCTTGGCTGGCCAATTTTCAATGCTCAAATGGTGGAAATAAATACATACTCAATGGCTATGGATTATTTCCAGCAAGTGGGTTGAAGCATATCCCTACCTAGCCAAAGAGGCCACTGCTATCTCGAAGTACTGGTTAAGGAATGGGTGAGCCGATTTGGTGTACTCTGGTATTCAGATCAAGGACGGAACTTCGAATCTGCAGTGTTTCAAGGGTGTGTGAACTTCTTGGAATAAGAAAACAGAGAACAACAGCGCTACAGCGCAGTCAGATGAAATGGTGGAACATGAACAAAACAATGGGAAAATATTTGCGAAAGGTCGTGGCAGATCCTGCGCGACTGGGACCCAATATACATCTTTTTCTTCTAGCCTACCGCTCCTCTGTTCACTGGACAAACACCGACTATGCTCTTTGGCCGGGAACTACGTCTACCATGTGATCTACAGTTTCGTTGTAAAGCTAATAATTGGAAGAAATGCCAGTGAAGACTTTGTAAATGACCTGAGCAGAAAATGGAGCGTAATTCGCAACTGCAGTGCGTGAAAGAATCCAAATCGCAAGTGACAGGATGAAATACAGTTACTTATCACAGCTGAAGGAGCAGGTTATCAACCTGGAGATCATGTCTGGCTGTTTAACTAACGACGCCGCGGTTTGTGTCCAAAGTTACAACGACAGTGGGAAGGACCAGGAGTAGTAAGGATAAATAATGTTATCTACCGAATTATAAAATTGCCGAACGGAAAACCACGAGTCATTTATTTGAATCGGCTGACCCGTACGCAGGAGTAATGAAAATGGTAATTAGAAAAGACCGCGCGAGTTTGTGAGCTGGACATGCAAGAGTTCACATTTGATGAGTTTATGTCTATTTATAGGGCAAAGCATAAAGCCCGTTATGGTGTAACAATGGAGAAGCAGCGGGGTCTTTGCGCTACCCCAGGAATATGTATTCGCGCATTGTGTCGCTCAGGATTTAGATATGACCAGAGGTATTGCTTCTGTATTCAACAGAAAATAGGGAAGTCCAGAAGAATGAAAGAACCAACAACCAGATCTTGGGAAGGTTCTGCAAATGCACGACGTGAGTCAATATGTTTATTACCTTGACACAAAAAGTAAGCCATATCACAAAGCATCCACATAGAAATCTTTAGGAGACTCTGATTAGATTAGTAACAGGTACTACAAGACAACGTCAGAAGATTTGCCACGACCAAACTAGGATGTGGTTTTATGAACATGAACTGGAGAATAGTGAGAAGCGTAATTGTGAAAGTACTATTTCCGTACACAGGGTCTTAGTCTGTCTCCTTGGAGTATCTTAGTCACAGCTACCACCCATGGAATGTCATCATATCCAAGAAGACAATTTAATGCCACTTTGTCTTAACCTCCAAGCTGCTCTAGAGGCTCTGGCTGCAAATTATCTGTATGATTTTACTAAACGCAGTCCGAGACGAATCGCAACTAAGGAGGGGGTAGTGTAACGAATATTGCGTCATCTGCCGGCACCACCACGAGCTGCCTGTGGGCGCGGGTTGCGTCATCTGCCGGCGGCCCCTGCACTAGATTATCCCAGAATGTTCGCGGGGTCCGGAAACTTCTGGACGGCACCCGCCGAGTATAAATACGCGCCGGCCGGCGGCCGCGGCGTCAGTCTTAAGTCCGAGATGGAAGCTGAGCTGTGAAGTGTGTGCATCGCGGTGAATAGCAGTGCAGTGACGTGAACCGTGGTCAGTGCATCCAGAACTGTGGTTAGTGCAGTGGACTGTGAACAATACATCGAACTGCTGATCAGTACAGTGAACGCGTGTCGCCGGACTGGCGTGCGAATGTGTAAGATATCACCGATAGTAGAAATTGGTGTAAAATAAATAATCAATAAAGTGTAGTGTAAATAAATAATCAGAGAAAGTGTGACGTATAAGAATAATAAGTGTTTTTAGTGATTTTTATTTAGAAACAATATAAACATTTTGTAAATATATAATACCGAACATTTAATTCTGCAATCGTAACAATATTTTGATAATTTACATATTTTTATATATACTGCAGATTTAGTTTACATTTTTAATATATTTATAAGTCAATGATTATTTTACATGCGGTTCAAATATATGTTACTTAAGAAGGCTTCGTGTCTTACTGAAATACTTCCAAAGCCACGCAATTCGCTTGCATTAACGCTGGACCATCGCTATTAATTGTCAAACTTAACCCTCTCCCTTCTGCTTCTCGGAAATCGCGATCAAGGATGAGCGGATGTATTTGAAGCAGAAGGAACTTCAACTACGTGCTTACTCAGGTTTCATAGACCCCATGTGTAACTCGATAAAACAAATATTCTTCAGATCTTTTGTCTTATCGCTTTTCTGGAGTCGGGGGAGGCGTATGATCCCTTTACCCTCCTGTTTCTATCACAGGCTACACGAAAATATTCACTTGAGCCTCGGCTCCTCCTAAACAATATAACATTGTATATACTACGAACGTATTATATATTTCGGATGAAACTAGCGAATAATTTAACAGTAGATGTATAACTTTCTATCAGCTCTCTGAATCCATATTGGAGCGTATGATCAGCAACGTGGCATTGGCGCAGATTTTAATTTCAACCTATATGTACATATTTTACAAAAAAATAAATATGTATGTATCTTTACTTTTTATTATGTATTCAATTCTCTACTTCTCATTTGCCTTCATCAAGATCTCAGGAGGTCTGCGGCTCATCTGTAGATACATATCTGTATATATATTCTGACGTTTGAACATCATACAAACCCCACAACGCCCACACAGCGTCGCCGGAGACGTGGAAACGGTATAACAGAACGTCGGTTACTGATCGAAGGTTGCGGCCCCTGGTGCGGCGGCGGTGCACTTCCGCAATATGGGCAGCGCAGTAGGGTTGTACCGTGTCAGTAACCCAAACGGCGGAGCCAGCGAGAAAGACAACTGGTAGGGCGCCGAAGTGAGAAGTCAGATGGGTATGAGTCGTTGAGGATGAGAAGCGTGCGTTCGGAGAGTGTTAGTGGGGAAATGATAAATGCGAGGCTACGTGGTGTAAGAGAGAACATTATAGGAGATTGCAGTAAGAGACGAAATTTAGAACGAATCAGAATAGTGGTTGTGGTTGCGGAACCAGAGTTTTTGTAAGCGTGGTGAGGCGACACTTCTTTAGCACCGCAGAGACTGGAGCGGCATGCTCGTGTCGCAGAAGGTGGGCGAAGTAGACGAGACGTGGATCTGATGGTGGGCGTTAGAAGACTGGTCCCTGGATCTGGTGGCAGGATACCGAGTGGCCTTCGCAGCGGCATTGAAGCGGAATGGTGGGAACGCGAGTGGCAGCGGCACGGCTGAATGAGATCGATGTTCAAGGTACGGGGATATTCAATCTGGGGCAATACAATTTCCCATGAAGGTAATTTTGAGAGCAAGATGTTATGGTTAATAATGTAAAAAGCTTTAAAAAGATCTAAAATACCCCAGTGGGTTTTTGGAGGGAAAAAAAATGGCTTCCATTTTTTGTTTTCCCTAAAACCCTTTTGTGAGTCTAAAAACCTTCGTTTTCCCTGAAAAAGTTTCCATTCACGTATAGAAAAGCCTCTTAATATTTGGAAAACAATTTTTGTAGAATATTTGTAAAAAGAAATTGGTCGAAAATTTTTAATTTCTTTTTTCCCCTTTTTAAAAAAGTGGTTTAAATTTTTTGCTTTTTTAAAAATATCTGGAAATGTTCCTGTCCAAGGAAACAATTTGAGTTAATGGGTGTATAATGGCGGGTGCCACTTTTTTTTAAAAAACAACCCGGAAAATTCTAAACCAGATGAATATTTTTTTTTTAGTTTACTGACTCTTCTGAGGTTTTGTTGGAAGAAGTTTTGAAATAAACATCGTTTATTTGTTGTTTACTGCTATTCTGAGGATTTCGTTGGAAGAAGTTTCGTAAATAAACATCGTGGAAATTTTTGGGAAGCATATGATGTTAAATTTTTTGTGGTTATAGCCCCTTCGTGAGATCAACCCGAAATTCTAGAAAAGTGTTGGTTGAAGAGATTCGCAACTTTTCTGGTTTCTTTCTTTTCATTAACCTTTAAAACAACATTTTCTACGAAATTCATGACGTGGTTAAATTTTTTAACGATGTTCCACATTGCTTTATTTTTGTTTTTAGCGGTAAAATGCCCTCTTTTTTTCATTTTTTTTGCCTGAACTATTTTTTTCCTTTAAAAATTTTTTTTATATTCTGGGAAGTAGACGGGGAAACCGGGTGATACTTTTGATGTTTATAAAAAAATAAAAGTACGTTTTTTTTTACATATTTCTAATCCCTTGGGGATCCAAGTATTACTTTTCTAAATTTTTAATTTTTTTTTTTAATAGGAAAGAATACGTTAAAGAGAAATGAAGTTTTGAGAAAAAAAATTATATTTTCATTTGTGTCAATAGCGTTAAAAACGCCTCCATGATTTTTCAGCAAGTAGTCCGTAAAAATTTATGTTAAAAGTAAATGCTCTGCACATGCGTGTTTTTTTATTTGTCAGTATTCATGTTATTAGTAATTGTAAATTTGTTCGTTTGCAGTTTAACGTAAAAGGCGTCGACACTTCCTTTCGTGACGTCCTCGTCCGACAAAAAATTTTCGCCGCGTGAAGTAATTAAATTAGACAGTAGTGTTAAGTGTTCTTCTGTAAAAATTATTTTTTCTAAAACATTACATTGAATTTTTTTGTGTGATAAATTTTGTTTATTTTAAAACCGGGCTTGAATGGAGATGGGACCGGTACGTGTTTCCGGCTTAAAAACATTATTCTTTCTATTTAATTTTGGCAGTTTTCTTTACTGATTGTGAGAGCATGTTGAGAGATTTTTTCCCCATACGTAATTAAATGTAAATATTTCCCGGATCGCGTACGTATATACCTCAGCAAAACTCTTGGGTGACTACTGATGACTTGAAACTATGTTTAAATTCTTTCAAAACGGGTGGCTGAACAGCTGTCGCGGCGGAGGATACTTTCGAATTAAATGTGATGTTCACTTGTTTAACGAACTGTCATTTTCTCATCCCTTGGGAAAAACCTTCTATATATTAATAGATTGGTTCAGGTAAAACGTCGCTCCAGCTTACGTTCGTCATTTGTGCTTGTGTTTAGTATAAATTTTCTTTAAGTTTTTGCTTTGTTAGTTTGTTTGATTGTGAATGAGGCTCAAAACCTGGGAATTACAGTTTTGTACAGATTGGGCGTGCCGAAAACGGGAGTCC
Source organism: Teleogryllus oceanicus (assembly GCA_964035755.1). Taxonomy (NCBI): domain Eukaryota; kingdom Metazoa; phylum Arthropoda; class Insecta; order Orthoptera; family Gryllidae; genus Teleogryllus; species Teleogryllus oceanicus. Next base: position 81,891,267 of record CAXIVR010000010.1, on the reverse strand, counting down.
CGACTGTTTTTGCTTTTGAGCATGTTCATAATTTTTTATCTTCCTGCGCATCTGCGCAGAATCGTTCACAACGGTAATCGCCATTTTGATTTTTGGGAGGTGTTCGTTGCGTTTGTGTAAGTGGTTTATTGTGGTAAATTTCCTTTTACTCAATTCCTGCCTTCCTGATTTTATTCTCTATGCTCCTCTGGGTTAATACTAAACAAGATCACAGCCAGAACGCACGCATAGAAATACCACCATTGACACTACTCGGACCATGAAGCCATGAATATATGGAAATGGCATGACGTCACAAACTTGAAGCCCTTCCGCCATATTGGTGAGCCCAGAAAGCTTGTAGCGTAGACAAACTCTGTGAAAGTTGGAAAATTTGATGGAACTGGGAATTCCGCAAACACACACGATAAAGAAGTTAGTCACAAGAAAAATGACCAAATTCTTTCTTTGAATTCACTACTGATAAAAACCGTTCGAAAACTAGTTCAGTAACTAACAATAATGAAATGACGTAATCACTAACTACCTGAATTCAATCTGAAATCCTCCATGTTATATTTTTTAATGCTGCTCTCTGATTGGTGTTCGGTAAAATTCCGACGTACACTTAACGTAAAAGCTTGGAGCTTGTGAACTCTTTAAGTTTACGGATTTACGTCTACGGTTATATCAAGGCATTGTAAATGGTTTTCGCTTAATAATTCATTTCTAGGTTTTGGGCCACGTTATATTTACATTAAAGTTTGCATTGTGAATGAGGCCTTAGGGGGATTTAGCACCACCCCTAAAGCAGCGATGTTATGCATGTTAATGCGACGTTATGCATGTTAACAGTCACGTGACGGATCTTGAAGTCATGACACTACCTTAGATCTAAGGTACGATCTTATGCCTTCAAAAAGTGTGCACGCCCGTGGGAGTCTTCACCGTTACCTTGCAAACGGCAAAATGGCTGTCTAAAATAGCAAAGGTTGCATTTTCCAACTTAAACTGATTCTCGTAATAAAGGCTGATACAATTAATCCTTACTAATTCCACAACTCTGGTAAAAATTAACGGAAAATAATATGAAGGTGTTTGGTAAGAAATTCGCGGAAAATATGTTGAAAACATACCTTCTTGTTAGGTCGTCTTACGCTAGTAAGAAACGCTGTTATTAGATATTCCCTACATTCTCAAGAAAAAAGATTCGAAATTTAAACTTGAATACTCATTTTCACAAAATCTAAAACTCCTTGCTTTATAGAGATTTGTTTACTCTTGACTCGTACTGTGATTCCAATGTCCCACCACTTGCCTACACTCTTTGATATATTATGCAGCTTCTTTGCTCGACGCTTTCAAATGCTTATTTTGTTATAAGTCATAACACAATGTCAAAACTTTTAAAGCTCTTCTGAATTACGACCGTATAACGTCGTTAGTCACGTGATATATAGAGTTTAAGGATGTCTCCTTACGCCTGGCGCTAAACTGCCTATTATTTCAGCGAGGCACCAACCGACCGGCGCAAAATATCGCACCGTACGCGAAATGTCCACAGTGGAAGTTCTGTGTCACGTGGTCGCTTATGAGCACGTTTCGACCTGCGCGGCAGGCGAGCGTCGTGGCAGCGGATTGGCTGCGTGTGAGGCCCCCGCCCCCATAGACCGGCGCGAAATTTCCGCAGCGGAAATTTCGCGTCCCAGGAAGGCATACAGCACGTTCAGATCTGCGCGGCAGGCGTGTCGCGGCAGCGAATGGCAGCATTTAATACGCTGGGGATTTCGATTCACAGTCGGACGCGTTTTTTCCTCTGCCGCTCCAGTTTCGCTGTAGAAGCAACAGCAAAGAATGTCAGATGTCGAATATTTTCTGCTCGCCAGTGCATCTGATACGACTGAACGGTCAGAAAAAATATTCTATTATGTTCAGTAATTTAATTCAGTTTAAATTTAAGTAAATAACATTAAACTTAGACTGGTCTTAAAATTGTTTGCACATTCTAGTAATGAAACGTTTCAATAGAATTTTAATATACATTAGAACTAGCGGAACCCGGCAGACGTAGTTATATTCTTTCTCTCTCTCTCTCTCTCCCTTTCTCCCTCCCCCTCTCTCTTTCTCCATCTCCCTCCCTATTTCTCTCTCTTTCTCCCTCTCTTTCTCTCTCTCTCATTCGCCTTCTCTTTCTCTCTCCCTCTTTCTCTCTCTCTCTCCTTTCTCTCTCTTTCTCTCTCTTCTCTCTTTCTCTCTCTTTTCTCTCTCTTTCTCTCTCCCTTTCTCCCTCTCCCTCTCTCTTTCTCTCTCTCCCTTCTCTCTCTTTCTCTCTCTCTTTCTCTCTCTCTCTTTCTCTCTCTTTCTCTCTGTCTCTCTCTTTCTCTCATTCAGTCTTCAGAGAATTTCATCTTTTGATACACATTCAGATAACAGAATACGTTTACGAAAGTCTGTTCTTTTTTGTGCAAACATTGCCACAGCTCAAGCGAAAATTAGGTCGCCCGCAGAAACTTACCATAAGCAAAGTGACCAGTGTCATCTTAAGCCTGGAAAGCGCACAAAGCGGTACACACGATTAGAATAAGCGAAGATACTTATTTACTTACTCTCATAGGAAGCAAGATTGCTGAGAAATTAGTGAAATATACCCTTTTTGTTTCATTTACAGACGCATCTTACTGATGATGGCCGTTTCTCTTGTTCTACGAGCTCCAGCATGGGCTGTGACAGTATTCTTCTTTAACAAGGACGTCAGCAGTTCGTCGATTTATTCCTTTTGGCGTATGAAACTCTCCTTCAGCCTGCTCAACGTGCTAAGCAGTGCTCTCAGCCCGTTGTTATATTGTTTCCCGGACCAGACGTTAAAGGTGAGATTCTGAACCCACTTTGTTAGGTTCTTTTCTAACGAAGCCACTGACCAGCGCTTCCAAGTGGCATGTCAGCTGGCATGATCTTAAATGTAGGTATTCACACGGGCGGCGCAGTGGCGAGTTGGTGTATCTCGCCACTAGCAGCGCAGTCGCGCTTCCGCGCCACCTCCAAAAGGACAGAGTTCTAAATGGCAGCCTTCACACTAGAGATGGGCTTAACAGCTTTTCTTCAATAGCTGTTATCACAAAAACAGCTGACTCCTAATAGCTGTTAATAACAGTTGAAAAATAACAGGTCCATGACCAGCAACCTAACATGACCGACTGCTAAGAGTTAAAGCAGTTGTAGCTACTACTAAGAGTTAAACTACGCGAACGAATAACGTTGGTAGCACCATAAAGCTTGTGCAGCTACCTTATGGCGCTTCCTTGCACTACTTTCCCTAACATGTTTGGATAGAGAAGCAGCTGATATGAACGAGACTGGATTAACTGCCAAGGATGAATAGTAATTCGTATAATGTGTAGCGAATGTGTTACGTGAGTGACGAGCGCCAAAATAATGAGGAGAAACAGTGTTTAGCTTACGTATAGCTAAGTATGTAAGCTATCGAATATCAAGTATTATAACGTGAGTTATTTGACCGTAACTCATTTTATTTTATCGGACCTAGCGAAATATTAGTTGATCTCACATAAGCAGCAATGGGACAGAAATAAGTTGGACGGACTTAATTTAAAGGACAAACATCTTGTTGTAGTGTATACAATAAAATATAAAAATTAGTGGCACATGGTGTGTAATATAATAATGACGAATTATGTATTAATGAATCTATAATTTCAACACTGGCAAATCTGATTGATTAGCTGCAGTGAAGCTGTTATCGTACAAAATGGTTGCCACAAAAGCTTGTAGTAGTTCGGATTACCCTATTAGTGGAGCAGTATCCATGTACAAGTATAGTGTTTGGTTTTAAAGTTATTCTCAATTCATATTTTAAAACGTTTCATATATACCCGTTTGACGGTATAGAGAGTGTTGGATCAAGGTACTTCATTTCATGTCCGCCCTGTGTCCAGGCGCTGCGCGGGGTGCTCTGCGCGGGAGGCGTCGCAAGAGAGGGGCCACAGCCGGCTGGGGGCCTCAGCTCCCCCCCCAAAAGGCCCCCTCCGGGCGGCGCCGGCCTCGAGCCCCGGGCGCCCTGCAACGCCCCGCCCCGCTGCCGCCGCCCCGAGCTGCGACGGGACCCGCCCCGCTGCTCCCCATTACGCCCAAATTTGGACCCACTCCCCGGCCCTCCAACGCCTTCGAAGCAACCGGGCCCCGCCCCGTCCCCGCTTCCACCCTCGCTACCACTCCCGCCCCCACCACCGCTCCCGTCCTCGCCACTGCTACCACCCCCCCCCCACCACCCTCGCTCCCACCACCGCCCACGCCCCTACCACCTCCCTTCCCTCGCTCCCACCCCAGATACCAACCCTGCTACCACTCCCGCCTCCGCTACCACTCCCACCCCCGCTACCACTCCCACCCCCCTACCACTCCGCCCCGCCATCCCCCGCCCCGCTACCACTCCCCCCCCCTACCACTCCCGCCCCCGCACCCTCCCCCCCCACTACCACTCCCCCCCCCACTATCCTCCCGCCCCCACCACTCCCGCCCCCTACCACTCCCACCCCCTATCACTCCCGCCCCCTACCCTCCGCCCCGCTATCACTCCGCCCCCTACCACTCCCACCCCGCTACCACTCCCGCCCCGCTACCCCTCCGCTCCCCCTACCACTCCCGCCCCACCACCACCCCTCACTCCCGACCCCGCTACCACCCTCCCCGACTCCGCTACCACCTCACTCCCGACTCCCTACCACCTCACTCCCGACTCGCTACCACCCTCCCCGACTCCGCTACCACCTCACTCCCGACCCGCTACCACCCTCACTCCCGACCCCCTACCACCCCCCACTCCCGACCCCGCTCGCACCCTCGATGCCACTCCCGCTCCCAACATCATCGTTTCCGATACCGATGTCCCAATCTCCCGTCCCCTTCCCCTCAACACCCCTACCCGCCAATGCCCCTACGCCCCCCGTCGCCACCCCTCCATCAGTCCCTCCCTCGTTGCTATCGACAGCCCCGCCAACATCCCTTCCCCCGCTGTCAGCCATTCACCAGCCACCACAATTGTCCCCACCCCCGCCATAACCCCCTTCCCCGTCGACACTTCCGTCCCCACCCCGCAACAACCTCCGTCTCCGCCGTGAGCCGCTCATTTATCGCCCTCCCCCCCACGCAGCACCTTCTATCCGCATTCTCGTCACATGCCCCCCATCGACACTTCCACCCCGCCCCCGCCATCTTCTCCGTCCTCAACCCTCTGCCACCCCCACCTCCGTCCCACCTTCGCTCCCGCCCCCACTACCAACCCCGCCCCCGGCCCGCTACCCCCCCTCGCTACCACCTCCCCCCCCGCAACCACCCTCTACCCCCCTCGACCCCGCTCCGTCCCCGTCCCCCGCCCCGCCCCCACCCCCGCTACCACACCGCCATGAGCCCCTCTTTATCGCCACCCTTCCCCGCCCAAGCAGCTTTTTGAATCCCCGTTGTCGTCATAAGCTTTCTCCTAACCGACACTGCCATCCCTACCCCGCAGCATCCTCCGCCCCCGTCCCTGCCATGAACACTTCCTTTATCGCCACCCGCCCCGCCCACGCAGGAACTTCCATCCCGTCTACGCCAAATTCAACTCCCTTACATCCCCGCCCCTTCTTCTCCGTCCTCAACCATACTGCCACCTCCGTTCCTGTCCCCGCTTCTACACCTAGCGCCTCTTTGGTCACTTCCGTCCCCGCTTCTGTCCCTTCACTGTGAGAGTTTAGCAAGCAAAGGCTGATATATCAGCAGTACATAACTGCAATATAATTTGAATGGATACTTAAACGACTTGCAAATCATACGAGAAATCTTATGTGAGGTGCATGGGGCTCAATTAGAAACAAGACACATTGAGTCAGCAAAAATGTATCTATAGTATAACTGAGAATATTTGTTTTCGTGATAAGGTTTTGGAAACACTATTTCTTTAGAACCATTTATATATTTAAACATTCCCTGATTAATGATCTGTACAGGAAATGCGCTTATAAACGTCTCCGATAAATTTGATCCTTTTAATTTTGTTAGTGGATTTCTTAATCTTTGTATTGAAATTGTAACCTTCAATATATGATATACGTAATATATTATTAAGCGTTTATGTTGTGTTTTAACTTGCTTTCTAAACATAACCTGGCTCAGGGGTGTCCAACTTGCAAGGCCTCAAGGGTCAAAACTAAAACCTTGAATATGGTTGCGGGTCACATTTTCATTTTCGTTCACACGTGACCATGTATTGTTGATCTAGGCAGTTTGCACGGGGGAGTTGTGGGAAACGTGGGAGGGGAGGAAACGGGGGAGGGGTATGAAACGGTGTGCGTTATATCTGGCCGTATCAAGCATAACGCAGTGAAACACTTTGGGGAAATTTTTAATTTCTGAATGTACAAGAAAATTATCTTAAATCCAAACTTGACCTATTTTTACATTAATGAGGTGTTGACGCCGACAAGGCGTCACTAGGCACACAAAGTTCTTGTCCCCACATGATTGCAAGGAACTGTCTTATTTGACTAATAACATAGACACACACTGTGACCGCCCGTTTTCAGATTCCGAAAACGTGTCACATACCGCCCTAAGAAAGCGAGGGAAAGAATATTTTGAACGCGCGCCAACGCGGATGGATATTTGGAATGATAATTAAATTTAGAACAAGAGAGACCGCCACCTTATACCAAGGGCGAGACCGGAGGTCGGATGAAAGAAAAGTTCTTTCTGAAGGTAGCAGGAACTGGGCGGACGTATGGAAAACGGTACCCCAGGAAGTGACATTGCAGCGGACTTCAGATTTAAACTTTTTGAGAAACTCTTCTAGAAGCCCAGAAGAGTAATTATTCTGTTATAAATTGATTTAAACATAATCTTAGAAGAAAGGTAATAAGAAATGTTATGAATTTAAAATTTGGAAGAATTAGGAGAGAAATTTTGAATAGATGGCAGTAATTAATAGCTTGCATTCATTTCTTTTCCAGTTTTTTTTTTTTTTCTCTCTCACATGCTTTTCGTATATTTAAATACTCTCTTGAAGTTGGTGCTCATATAAAAAGGGGTGATCTCTGGATTCAATTTCACTCTGAATATCCAGTTGGTCATTAACTGTAATCGAAAAAAAAAGTAAAATTCATGAAGTATTCAGCATATAAAATTTGAACGAGAAGAAGAAGGCGATTTCTGAGGAGCAACGGCGTTCTAAACCCCGGGGCCACGACGCTTCAAGGCCAAAGCAGCTCAGTGGAAAGGTGTAGAAGGAAGCAAAGTGGACTGCTCACGCGGCCGAGAACACAGTAGGTCGTTCCAAATAAGATGTTTTGCAGGGATAGGTGATTCAGTTTAATAAGAAAGCTCATTCAGTATCACGTAGAAATCACGTAGAAAGAAAAAGGGAGGGTAACAGATTTCCCACGCTTAAAAAGATAAGAAAAGAAAAAGTACATTTGGTTTCGACTTCTAATACGTGAGAACAGAATAAATTTTTTTCTTTCAAAAGGATTTCAAGATCAAATTTGTAATATAGTGATTAAGAGTTTGTGTAAGAGTATAATTATAAAAATAGTAATTCTCTGGATTTAGAGAGAGAAAGAGTTTCTTTTGTTGAAAAAAGTAATGTTTGGGGAAAAGTTTTAAATTTTTTGATTTTCAATGTGTGTTTCTTTCAAATTTTGTAAAGTAATATTTTAACGATTCTTTCAAAATTTCTGAAAGTGTGTTTTTAAACAATTGGGTTGTAGATGAAAGTAGGAAATTGTGTATTGTGTTATTAGTTTTTTTTCAGTCAAAGTATTCTGTATTTGATTTTTCTTATGTGCCATTGTATGTATTTGTCAAGGCCCAATATTTTAGAATATATTCAAATTTAGTGAAAGTGATTCTCACCCGAGTTGTTTGAAATTTTTTGCATCCAATCCAAAACGATCTTCACGACCCCCCCTAATTTTTTTTATTTATTGTGTCCACACTGGGACGTCTATACTGAGCTAGTCGACCATCTGGTGAATTGTGTTTGGCACCCCCCCTAGACGTCTCAGGTCGGGTGCTGGCCTTAGGCTTTTACGCACACGACGGTGGTTCGCAATTGGCGCCCATAAGGGGGGCTCGATTATTGGATGCATTTACGACAAACTCGATTTGGGAATAACTGAGCCCAAAAATTTTGGGTGTAACTAAAATTACTAGTAAAATTTTGAATCACTGTTCATTAAAATTTCTGACCAGGTTGCAGAGTACAAGTGTTGAGTAAAAGTGTGTTATTTCGGAGTGGTTTTTCGAAAAGGATATTTAATATGAGAGTTTTATCAGTTTCAAATTGTGTCAGGTATTTCTGTGTGAAATATTTTGTGAGAGGTGTATGGGTCGGGGGAAAAGAATTGATTGATTCTAGGCAGTTAATAGATTCAAAATGGCAGATAAGTATAACGTGGCTAGGAATTTACCTACCGTGGAAGGAACTTCTGAGGAATCAGATAGCGATAGGGAAACTGGGGGACAAGCACCAGGTACGATGATCGGGAGGAAACGACGGGAGTGAACTAGGAGCGACAGGGAAACTAGTGCGACTCGCCGACGGAATCACAGCCAACGCCAACGAGATCAGGATGAGGAAGAACGAAACCTCGAGAGGGCTAATTCAATGATGCAACGGTTAATAGGTCAATTTATGCAACAATTAGATGTGAGGTTAGTCATGCAGGATGAAAAAAAGAAACCATAAAAATTAGGGGTTACTTTGGAAACCAAATTAGAGGAGAATAACTGGCAATAAATACTTTGGAAACCAAATTAGAGGAGAATAACTCGGCAATAAATACTTTGGAAACCAAATTAGGGAAAATAACTCGGCAATAAATGCATTGGAAACTAAACTAGAGGGGGAACAAGGCTACTTTTGAAACAAATTAGAGGAAAATAACTCGGCAATAAATGCATTGGAAACAAAATTCACGGAATTCGACACGAAATTAGAAGAAAATAATAGAAAGTTAGAAGAAAATTTAAGCACAGTTTACTGAATTAGCGGAGAGTGGAAGGGGGAAATTTTAAAGAGCGAGGGTTCAAAGAATTAGCACAGGAACACGAGAACTTAGAGAAAAATTCACGGAGCTGGGACTTGAATTAGAAGAAAAGGTTGATCAAGTAACGAAAGAATTTGAAACTGGGATCGAAACACAATCGGATCTTATAACCGCCGTACCCGACAGGCAGATTGAGTAAACAAGGAGTAGAAAAGTTCCAGAAATTAGTTACTGAACAAGTTCAGGTTCAAGCTAATAAATTAGATAGTGGAATAAAGGCTCTTCTGAACAGGATGGCGTTCTACAACATCAAATTAATGCATATAAGAATGAAGTAGTAGAACTGAAAAATCAATTAGAAAATTTACCACCGAGTGGAGAATTGTTCAGCCACGTATGTTTCATTACCGTGTACTCCTAATTTCAGTGCAGCGGGAGATGAAAATCCATGTGTATTTATGAAAGAGGTGATAATTTCTTTTCTTTAAATTGTGTTCCGGACAGTAAGAAACTCGAATCGTTATCAGATGTTGCAGGGTAATGCACGAATCTGGGCAGATAGTTTGGGAGAGTTTCCCAAAACTATGGCGAACTCAAAGAAAATTTTATTCGAGATATTGGAATAACGAAACTCAAATCAATTTTAAAGTTAATGTAATGTATGGTAGGTGGAAGAGGGGTACGATGTCCATGCAGGAATATGCAACGGAGAAATTAGCTTTTTTCAAATTATGTCCTCCGACGATACCGGATGAAGAAATTGTCTGTTTATTAATACGTCTTTTTCCCTTCCTCGACGCAAAATTTGCTAAGAATCTCTTACCAATGTCCACTGAAAATTAATAACGCAGCTAGGATTGTATGATGCCACTTTCGTGTATAATGAAAGGTTACAGAAAGAAGGGCAAATGCTAATGGTCCGGTAAATGGTCAAGATAGCAGACAGCAAAAACATAGTAAGCAAACCAAAAACGGAGAAACTTAAAAAGAAACATACCAAGAAAAAAAAACTTATGCTAGACAAGACAGGCCCTCGTCTAGGGATAGAAATAGAAAAATTTATTGATAGGAGTTTTAACCCAGAAATACAGGGGGCCAAGTACATCTCGCGGACATGAGTCGGAAAATTAGAAAGGTTTGTTTCGACACGCCATCCCGCGCAAACCAAATAGAACAATCTAGTGAAGAAAAAGGTGGCGATATTATCAATCGAATTAATCTCATTTGATGATGAACCGTGGAACGAAGAAGAACAAATGCAGATCGGATCCAGGAGGCAGTGTCCGAGAATTAAAGTTAAATGTGAGGGTGTTGATACTTCGGTATTAGTAGACACAGGGTTTTGCAACTTCCCTCATAGCTGAAAGTTTGTTGCATGAATTAAAGAACAAAGGAGTGGGTACCTACATTGCCGCTCGTGAAATCTTTCTGATAGGTGCGAATCGGAAAAAAACAAAACCAATAACAAGACAAGTTTATTTGGAAATAGAGATAGGCAAGAATAAGTATCAAGTTGTGTGTCTTGTAGCGTCAGAACTTTTATATCCACTCATACTGGAGTCGATTTATGAAACAACACGGAGTTGTTATCAACTTAGAGAACAATACTTTTTTAAATTTGAAACCGAATAATCAGCAGGATCTTGAATTCGATTCATTCACGGGGAAATTTCTGGGGGGCTAATTGTTTTGGAAAAAGACGTGAACCTACAAATTCGTTCGAGTGTGCAGAGAAACGATAATCTCAATGCATATCAGAAAAACAGTTAACTGAAGTATTACTTAGGAATCAAAAGGTGTTTTGAAAACAAGAATCCAGTAAAGATTTTCCCAAATTTGAAATAGAATTAACAGATAAAACACCATTCACGGGTTACCAATATGTCATTCCAGAAAACATAAGGAAGAGGTGGATAAGCTCATTGCTACCATGGTCAAAGATGATATCATCATGAAGTCCAAAACCTCTTATCTAAATCGATAGTGCCCCGTAGAAAAAAGTAATGGAAGATAAGGTTGTGTTTAGATGCAAGGCGATTGAACGTTTCCTTACCGTACAGAGACAGACCGTTGCGTGTAGAGGATTTAACTAATCAATTATCCGGCATCAAGGGTTGAGTTCAACCGACTTCACTGCATCGTATTGGCAAATAGCGATAGCACCTGAATGTAGACAATATACAGGATTTATTCACTGGGAATTTCGTATGTCTTCAAAAGAATGCCATTTGGACTCAAGAACAGTGCATCTGCTTTTTTGTACAATGTCTGAAAAATATCATTGGCAGAGAGATGTCCAGCGATGTTTTTATCTATATTGATGACGTGCTTGTGTATTCTAAGACATTTGAAGAACACATGACTAAGCTAGATATTTTGTTGAAACGTCTGATTGAAAATAATTTACAACTGAATTTGGAGAAAAGTAATTTCTGCACTAAACAAGTTAAGTTCCTGGGTTATGATGTGACGTTAACGGGGTCAAAATGAATATGGAAAGATGCGAGAGATAGATAAAATTGCACCCAAAAACACGAAACAACTTAAAAATTTGTTAGGTTGCGTCAATTATTACGCCAGATTTATTCCCCAATTTCGCCATGCACATTGAAATATTTCTTCCGTTGCTGCGAAAGCACACTAGATGAAAGTGGGAATACAATCAGAAAATAAAATTTCTACAGTTTGCGACCATTTAAAGAATGAAATAAATGGCAAAATGATGAAACAAACAGATAAAGTAACCGACAAGAATCATGTAAAAGAAAAAAAGAAAACAAGAGAAACAAGAGGGAGTAAGAAAAAAAAACAAGATTGCTCGACATTCTAGAATCAAGAAAAAGAAAAAGCATAAATTTTAGTGAAAAGATTTTAAGGCATAGAAATCAAATTCAAAATCTTTTTTTCGAAAGAAGGGGTTATGTGACCGCCCGTTTTCTTAGATTCCGAAAACGTGTCACATACCGCCCTAAAAACGAGGAAAAGAATATTTTGAACGCGCCAACGCGGATGGATATTTGGAATGATAATTAGAATTTAGAACAAGGGGAGACGCCAAACCCTTTTACCAAGGGCGAGACCGGAGGTCGGATGAAAGAAAAATTCTTTCTGAAGGTAGCAGCTGAACGGGCGGACGTTTGGGAAAAAGGTACCCCAGGAAGTGACATTGCAGCGGGCTTTAGATTTGCAACTTTTGAGGAAAACTCTTCTAGAAGACCAGAAGAGGTATTTTTCTGTTATAAAATTGATTTAAACATGATCTTAGAAGAAAAGGGAATAAGAAATGTTATGAATTTATAATGGAAGAATTAGGGGGAGAAATTTTGAATAGATGGCAGTAATTAATAGCTTGCATTCATTTCTCTTTCCAGTTTTTTTTTTTTTTCTCTCTCACATGCTTTTCGTATATTTAAATACTTCTCTTTAATTGGTGCTCATATAAAAGGGTGATTCTGGATTCATTTTCACTCTGAATATCCAGTTGGTCATTAACTGTAATCGAAAATAAGTAAAATTCATATGAGAGTATTCAAGCATATAAAACTTGAACGAGAAGAAGAAGGCGATTTCTGAGGAGCAACGGCGTTTCAACCCGAGGCCACGACGCTTCAAGGCCGAAGCAGCTCGGTGGAAAGGTGTAGAAGGAAGCAAAGTGGACTGCTTAGCGACCGAGAACACAGTAAGGTCGTTCCAAATAAGATGTTTGCAGGGATAGGAGTGATTCAGTTTAATAAGAAAGCTCATTCTGTATCTATCACGTAGAAAGAAAAAGGGGGGGTAAAGATTTACCACGCTTAAAAGATAAGAAAAGTAAAAATACATTTGTTTCGACTTCTAATACGTGAGAACAGAATCAATTTTTCTTTCAAAAAAGGGTTTCAAGATCAAATATTGTAATATAGTGATTAAGAGTTTGTGTAAGAGTATAATTATAATAATAGTAATTCTCTGGATTTTAGAGAGAGAAAGAGTTTCCCTTTTGTTGTAAAAGTAATGTTTAGGGGAAAGTATTAATTTTTTATTTTCAATGTGTGTTTCTTTCAAATTTTGTAAAGTAATATTTTAACGATTCTTTTGAATTTCTGAAAGTGTGTTTGTTAAACAATTGGGTTGTAGATGAAAGTAGGAAATTGTGTATTGTGTTATTAGTGTTTTTTTTCAGTCAAGAGTATTCTGTATTTGATTTTTTCTTATGTGCCATTGTATGATTTTTCAAGGCAGCCAATATTTTTAGAATATATTCTGAATTTAGTGAAAAGTGATTCTCACCCGAGTTGTTTGTAATTTTGCATCCAATCCATAAACGATCTTCACGACCCTGCCCCTAATTTTTTTTTATTGTGTCCACACTGGGACGTCTATACTGAGCTAGTCGACCATCTGGTGAATTGTGTTCGCCCCCCCCAAGACGTCTCAGGTCGGGTGCTGGCCTTACGGCGTACCGCACACGACGGTGGCTCAACACGAAAAAGCTGTCAAACCCACAGACTTGACTGATATTTCTCATGTATTACGATGCATTGAATCGGGAAATTTTAAAGAATTGGGCCCTTTCCTTTTTTTTAAACACAAAAAAAATCGTGACATTCTGTTTTTACTTTCTCGTATTCGTACTATAAACGATAAATGACAGCCAGCAAGAGTATGTGGCAAGTCAGAATAGCTAGCCCAGATCAAAGAAAATAGAAAACTAATACGAGAAAGTCTGTGCGATTCTGTAGCACCGCTCGTTTGTTTGTGTGCCTGTGTAACCTTTCGTAGGCCACAATAAATGGCACCGCGGGCCGCTCCTTGGACAACCCTGACCTAGGTGGTTAGTTAATACTTTTAATTGCAATAAACCTATGGGTTTCTTAGGGATACAAACTTGGGGAGCTTTGGGGCAGTATCCGAATGTGTCCATTTTTTACATTTACAAATAGCCATTAAAATTAAATACATTATTAATTTGATGTAAACAAAATGGTCAGGAAGAATAAAAGAAATTCGGATCGGGCTCATATTTGAAAAGGTTGTGCCTCCTGCAGTTAAAGCAGTATGGGGGAAGTTTGTCGTTTAGAGTTCCTGCAGCAATCTCCACCTTAAAAGATTTCGGAACAAACAGATTAAGGCAATGGAAAATTTACAGGAAAGAAATAACTCACCAAAACAAAGATAATGAAAAAGGTATTTGCAGTTTCAATCAAATTCACTTCAAATCAAAACAGAATGAAAAGTTGCCCGATGAATATTTTGCTCGGTGAAAATTCAACAGAAATGTTTCTAATTAATCTCAAATTGTGTAATTTTTAAAACCCTTATATTCTTAAACATTTCGATTTTTTTAAAAATGAAGTTAAGATTTTGATTTCTATTTTTCTTATAGTACAATTTAGAAAAAATGGACTTGATTATTAATTATTTTTCTTAAATAAGTATTAAAAGCTGATTTACGATGATGTGTAATAAATCATAGCAAATCTAAAAGCTAACATAATAAATATAGTACGCCAAAACAATCAACATTTACTATTAATTTTTTTAATTAAATCATATTAAAGAAAATACTTCATTAAGAACGAATTTAGTCATAATATGACAAATCATTTCTTTACAATCAACACGAATCAATTACCTATTAAGAATATAGATTGATTACAGAATGTTAATAAATATTGTAGTATCGCGTGTTTTTCATATGATCTCTCAATGAATTAAGACTTTTCTTCCTAACAAATAATAAATTCCAGTTGTTATTTAGCTGTTTATTTATATTTCCATTCCTTACATTACAACTGGATCAATTTACATGGTTTACTTATTTATTTTACGTCAAAAACAGTTAAAAACTTTGTATGATGTGCAATGGGTAAAAGTTAATTCTGTGCACGTTTTCAAAAATCTGTGATCCCTACACTAAGGTATATACTACTTGAATTTTGAATATAGAAGACAAAACGCCCCGATGTTTTAAAATATATTTTTAGGATAAATCAGCAATAAATTTTGAGCTCTAATCCCTCATATGTCCTTCGTCAAGGAATAATATTCCTCCGCGACAACATAAGAACGATAATTTGAATAACTAATTTCCACAGAATTCTAGAAGACGTGCATAGATAATGAAGTTACATTTATGTCCAGAAGCAAAACAAGGGGTCAACTCAGCATTTGCTCAATGGATCAGGGAAACTGGACGAAAACCTGATCGAGATGGGGTCATTGACCCGGAGGCTGCGGTACAATACTTGTTACACTTTGTTTAGATTTATACAGTTCAAATGATAAATAATGCATTAAATATCAATGTTAAGATTAATGTTACTTTTCTTGTGATGCTCAGTATAGTCTCTAATTGTATAGAAATAATTATGCAGCAGAAACGATTTCACAAGGAATTTAAACTTTCTATCGAATTTAATCGTTTAATGTTATCTGCAAAGTGTAAAATAATGTGCATGTATTGTATGTGATTTTTTGTAATGAGCTGTTGATACTGTCACCTGATGAATATGATTTCTACGTCGAGTGTTATAGTTTTAGACATCGGGGTTCTCTGATGTAGTTGGTACCAACACTTGCTTTTAGATATTATAGATGAACCCGTCTCAATCAGTTTTTTCGCCCATTTTCCCCTGTTTCCCCTTGAGCAAATGCTCAGATGGCCTCTTTGTTTTGTTCCTGAACATTAATGTAGCTATTATCTGTACACTTCCTCTACAGTTCAGTGGGAAATATAGTTATCCAAATTACCTTTCTTCATGTTGTCGCAGCAGAAGTACACTTCCTTCATGAAGGACATGATGAGGGATAAGAACCCAAATATATAGCTGATTTACCTTTGAAAATAGATTTTATTAGGATGGAGCAAATATTTTGTAAACAATTTCCTGCCAAAAACTTTTTGCTAAATTCTTGGCAAAGAGTTAATAAGCAGTAACATTGTGTTTTTCTCGTTAATAAAAAGGTACATATAATGTATGACGAGAATAGGATATTGAGACGATTCATATCACCTCAATCATCTTTATAAGTTAATTACAAAAGAATTACAAAATACGACGATAACTTCGTATAGTTTGGGAAATCAAGAGGAAAAGTGACGTTGTTGTGATATATGTCGATTATTTAAAGAATATTTTATAATATATGGGCATTTAAATTAAAATATAAAATGTATTTTATTAATGGGACTTCATTGAAATAATAAACGAAAAAAGATGGACAATGGAGGGGGTCATCATAGCATTGAAATGCTATTGAAACAATAGCCACAGTAAAAATCGTTAGAGGAATGTTATTGACAGAAAATCATCAGACGGTGTAAACTGGTAGCGAGAGCAGACATACGTGTCGTCAGCTAGAATAGATATTCATGAACATGGAACGAGTAATGATGTACTAAAAAGAAGTAGTAACGCGAAATGATATTGTGATGAAATCGACGATATATCGTTGGTGAAATTAAGAATATTAATTTACGGAATATAAGAACACGGAAGAATTTGGAGTCGCAGTCAGGAAGGACAACTTCTTCGAGAACTAAGGAAAAAAAGCCAAGTGCCCATCTTCTACCACAGGAAAGTGAGTAAGTAATTAAGTACAGAGAACTCCATCTCCATACAATGCCACAAGGACAAAAGTGTTCGTAAATTTTAAGATGTAGAAAATTAAGTAATTAATGAACAAATTAAAAATGGCCATAGTAACAGAATTCCAAATACTAAAAATAGTATGGATCCGAATCACCAGAATTAATTACATGAAAAGTACTCAAATATTCGAAATATTGTACATGACTATTTTAAAATCTATCTTTAAGGAATTTCATTAAGGGAAAAAAACTCTAGCTTTATAATTGTAGTTGTAGGAAGACACGAACATTTTTTGAATTTTTGCAATTTTTGAAAAATCAGTTTCCAACGAACACGAGATCTGCACCATTCTCTTAAACGTTCTTTACCCTATCCAACAACAAAATTTAATTAAAAACAATGGATTTTTCTTAATTTTGAAAATGTCCCAGAGGCTTCGTGTAAAGTACCCGCCTCCCAAGTTAAAATATTGGTTTCAAATTTAAGAGGACGCGACATCAGCCAGATCGATTGGGGAATATCAATTTTGGAGAAAATAGGCTGAACAGTTTAGCGGCTAGTGCTGTTACAGACGGACGAAAGGACGAACGGACAGGAAGACGTTTGGCCATCATTCAATTTGTTCAAGGACCCACAAAACATGGTTTCTGGTTACATTACGCACGTGTTAGTGGATTTTTTTCTAAATTTAGCAACTGGATTCATCCACTTTTTTGTTCCTATGTCTCTGAAATAAGAGTTTTTCTGCCGAAAATTCGCCACTTTTTCGCGAAACATTACATAACTTTCTCTCTACTGCGTAAGCGATAGCGAGAAAGTAAAAAATTGATACAGATTTTCAAAAAAAGTCGATGCTCTGTTTTCTGAAAGTTTTAATTTTTTTCATTAACTTTGCTTACTAATTTACCATATTATTAATAATGGTTAATAATTATTAAACCAACAAATTAGTTACATTGAATTTGTAATGAATTTGTGTAATTTGTATGAACTAGTCGCGCCTTCGTGCTTGGCTGTGGTGTGCCTCCTCGGAAGTGCCTCCGCTGGTGGTGGCGCCTTCGGCGAGTGGAGTACGGAGACAACGCCGCGCTCCAAAAAGGTGCTTCTGGCGCTAAGCTGAAGGGCCTTAATACCTTGAGTTTTCGTAACGTTGCGCCTTTTATTGTAATCCTTGTATTTGATTTTGTTGAATAAAAATATTTCGTGTCTTAAAAATTCTTCAACATTAGCTGTATTTTCTTTTGAATATCCTCCGTTTAGTAATTCGTATTTAGCGGGTTTTGAGCGCACTCTTGTACCGCTGGTACCGCTAGCATCGTACGACAGTATAGCACTCGGTTATTCGCTTGAACATTCGCTAGAACGTTGCTGTGCTTCTTGGTCTTGTTCTATGCTATAACCATGGCGGAAATATTTCCACCGTGGTTATAACCTTCAAGGGAGCCCTGATTTTGCCTGTCAAATTGCGCGTAATGTTGGGCGAAGTGATTTTCAAATATCAGAGCATTGCAGAAGTTCAAAGAACTTATAACTACTGTTTATAACCTCTTTGCAGAAATTTGTTCAAAGCATTTTGCCAATGCCACGAAGTACGCAATTTACATCACACTTGGTGTATTGAAACTTCCAATTGGATCACATTGAATGGAGACGTTATATTTTAGATGGACAATAAAAGATGCGAAAACGAACGAGGCGTGAGGACAGATCGTTATATTTTTTAATACGCCACTCAAAACATTCCAACGATGAAGTGATTCACTTGTTGGGAAGGAGGATGTATTGTATTCAAATAATACGTCTGACGAAGTATGCAAAGCATTGTTTTGAAAACATACGCCCCTGATCTCTTGGTATTTACATTACAAACTCCATTGAAATTTTTTCGTTTACGTACTTCCCGAGTTCTATTTTTTAAGAAAATGTAATTTCAGTATTGTTACAGGAAATTCACATGGCTGAGTCAGTTGTGACTCTGCTTTGGGAAGACCATCCCAGTGAACTTGCTACTGAATTTAAAAGTTTATTAGATAACAATTCTTTTGTTGATTGTACTGTATCTGCTGAGGGTCAAAGCCTGAACGCTCACAGGCTGGTTTTATCAGCATGCAGTCCTTACTTTCATGTAAGTGTTTTTATAACTAATTTTTCTCATTCTTGTTGCTTCTTTTTCATTTTTAACTGTAGATGTTGGGAGATACTCAGGCTCAACGACTTCAAAGGTCTTTTCAACAGAAAATTCATTGCAAAATCAAATATATCTTTTAAGTAACATATCAATGGCTAAATTTTAACATTCACTATTCCAAGACTTGGCTGTTTTGAGATAATGTCATTTGAAAGAAATATTTATTTGAAAATAAAAAACACTTCAAAACTGTAAGACATACTATGGGGAAAAGTGTATTTAGTGCATGTTTTCATAATTTCTGAGATCAACCTAAACCATGTAAGAGTTGAATTATGAATAAAGGTGGAAACGAGTTTCATGCTGAAATTGATAATAAAATCTTAGTTCCCATGTAATAAGAACTGTTGGCAAATGCAAATCAGTATCATAAGTTTTGCAATTATCCCTCATTATGCTTTTCATGAAGGAATCGACTTGCTACCATGAGAACATTATTTGAATAACGATATTCCCCACTATACTCTAGAAAGCATGTACAGATAGTGAAGTATTATTTATGTCCAGAAACAAAACAAGGGGCCATTTTAGTATTTGCTTAAAGGATCAGGGAAACTGGATGAAAAACCTGATGGAGATGGGGATCATTGGCCCAAAAGCTGAGGTACAATACTTGTTGCAGACATATTTAATATGTTAGAGTGTCCAAATAGTAACTAATACATTAAATATCGTAGTTAAAATTAATATTTCTTTCCTTTTTTATGCTTAGTATATACTCTTAATTGTATAGACATAGTTATGTGGCAGAAATTTTATGTGGCACTGAAACTTCAATATTGACTTGTCATCTGGCAATGTGTTGTAAAATAATGTACATATATTGGATGTGATTTTTTTGTAGTAAGCTGTGGATACCTTCTTTTACAGCCTTCTCACTATCAGATTAATAATTATTACTTTCTTTTATACATGCACAAGAAAGTTAAAATAATACCAACTCAGTTATTACTTTTTGTTATTTTAAATATCACAAAATGTTTCAAAATCTTATTCCCATTAAACCTTAGTTCAAAGTTGTTGATAGAGCATCCTCTGGTGGTGAAATTGTTCTGGTATCTGTCACCATAATTACCAATAGCCAATCTGCTCTTAATTTGTGCTCTATGTCTTGAAGTGATGGTTTACAGAAAGTGCTAAAACCCTAACTTTTATCACATTCTTTTGTATTGTTCTTTGCAGAAGCTTTTGTGAGAGACTGAAGATCATCCAGTTGTTATCCTCTTAGATGAATCATTTCAAAATCTGAAGGCAGTGATTGATTTTATGTACCTGGGGTCACACAAGTTCTAGAAGGTGACTACAGTGCATTTGTGACTCCTGAAGTCCTGCAGGTCAAGGGCCTAACTCAGATTTCTGAATGTAAACTACGGTAGATTTGTAGTTTTACTAATT
This sequence comes from Teleogryllus oceanicus, assembly GCA_964035755.1. Lineage (NCBI taxonomy): Eukaryota > Metazoa > Arthropoda > Insecta > Orthoptera > Gryllidae > Teleogryllus > Teleogryllus oceanicus. The sequence goes on along the minus strand of CAXIVR010000010.1, from coordinate 81,871,093 downwards.
TTGAAAACTTTATTATGTGTGTTGTTTTCTTTCAAAAGAACAACGACCTGCAGTACTACTGAAAGCATCCTCAAGATGAAGTTCAAGAAATTAATGCTGACCAAAATGACAGCTCGAAATAATTCTCAGAAGATTGCTCAGCATTTAGATAGTACACAGACCCTGTGGACACATTCTCAGTTTTGTCTAAAGGAAATGGGTGCATTGCATAAACGGATGGACAAAAAGTAATGACACTCTGCAAGAACAGAATCCTCAAGGTAATGATTATACAGCCATACGCATGGAAATAACTTTGGAGGGTGAATTTGTGTGAAGGGGCAGACTGTTGCCTAAATAAACTTGGCAGCTGCCTAGGGTCCTAAATCTAAGAGGGCTTCAGATGACAGTTATCATATACAATAGGGACTCCAATAAATTTTTCAAACAAACGGAGTTTTACTTCAAATGTGAAAAGCAATTTTAAACTATTTTACCAGTAAAAAACAGTTAAATATATTTAAGTAAATCAGATATATTTAGATTTCTGGAGTAATGAAAATAAAAAAACAAATGTAGCAATTAATAATATTGCTTGAATAAGGGAACATTCTTTTATTAACATGATAACGATTTTCTATATTCTTTTAGCTTTTTAAACCTAGTCCAGTATGTAGCCATATGGCTATGTCAATTCCTGAGTATGATTTTACTATTTCAATATCATTTTAACAACTGCATTTTCTATGCATTTCTGTGGCTTTTTTAAATCTTTTAACAATGAGCGGAAAGATATGTTTGTTCGTGAATTTCTAAAATTTGTTTCTCTTTGGTGTGCATGCAAATGTTATTCACAGCTCTTTAGGGTCTAATTTTTGTTGAATTTCTCAGCAATGGTGAATTTCTGAGGTAAATGTATCTTCTGTTTTAAGAATAGCGTTGTTTATAATAGAAAATATTACAATATAGGCTTGATGTAAAAACTTGGGTGGTAAATTCATGAGTAATGTGTTGTTGCTATTTCACTACAATGAGCACATAGAGCGTACTTAACCTAGAAGTAGAGGTTTATTCGTATCTATCGGTCCTTTGTTTAGGTAATGTTATTAACCTAATTTGATGCAAATTTTTATTCCAATAGAGGCTTGAATAAATGCTTACATAACAAATAAACCCTATAATTTGGTTTCTTTTTTGATACGTCAATTAGTTTTGACATCCATGATCCATTTTCCAATCAAGATGTTAAGGCTGATGTCACTAGAGATATACTGTGGAATTTGAACAGATGTTGAATGAAAATAATGAAGTTCTGAAATGCACAATAACAGACTACAAAATCAAGAAACCCTTAAGTAAACAAAAATTAGGCCAGGTACATAATGGTCCAGATCACTGTACATGTAATTTCATAAGACAATGATAAGTTTCCATATATTTTTTAACTAGTCAATGAGAACATAATACAGAAATATAATTATGTTTGGAAGAAATAAATGCCATTTGTTAATACAGAAAGTAATGCCATACCTCCAGGCACACCAGATGCAATTCAAACAACTCTTGTTATTGTAAAAGTTAGCAAAATGTCAAATTAAAAGCTTCCCAGAAGGCTTTTCAAGGATTAAATGTTTTGTGGGAGTACAGGTATAGGGTGTCCCTTATATTGCAATTTTGCTAATTTGTTTGGCCTCTCTCCCTAAATATCTTCCATTGAGCCAAATTTATTTAAAATAAAAATTTCATCTCAATAGGTCAATATTAACCCGTGCCAACATTAACACAAAATTTGAATGTTAGGAATGATTGGTTTTGTTCTTTATGTCAGTGGAAAATTGCTGATACATATTTAATGTATAATTTATATTACTAATTTAATCTATTTTCACATTTTAGACTGTGTTATGGTTGTTACTATTCTAGTGGGTACTTTTTTGTGTGTTTTCTTGCAATATGGGTATAGTGAACGATGTTTTTGAATAAAACAAATTACTTTTGCTCCTCATGTACAGTCAGTAGTCCATCAGTAGTCTTGCATTAATTTAACAGTCCTTTCAGCGCAGTCATTCAGAGCTTTCAACTTTATGACTATTCTTTGAGCTTCTAAATATGAAGAGTTGCTTGTCCAAGTTGAACATTTTTGAATAACACCAGTATCTATCTTCAGGCAAGAGAATGAATTAGCGTTTACACAAAGTTGGCTATTGCTGTCACTGAAATGAAGATAAAATTGAATTAGGAGATGTATTGTATATTAATAATTAATGAATGGTCATTGGGATACAATTGTGCTTACCATATTATTCTCCTTTGAATTTTTCACAAAAAGAAATATCTCTTTTCCATGTGTAGACTCTCTCTGGCTAAAGTTACTGCCATTTTCATTTTGATTTGTTCAACTTCGTCATCAAAGAGTAATAGTATAGACAATTCTTGTAATAAATACCACATATTGTAACTAAATTTCTTTCAAACTGAAAATGTAACATTAATTGGAAGTCTTTTTTTTTTCTTTTGGATCCTTGATATTTAATGTATGCAACAGTTTACCATCCCAATGAACAATAAGAATTTCATATATATCACTCTTAAAAGCAGATTTAATTGTTTCATAATGTTTTCTTCTTGTCTTGTGTCTGATTCAAAAAATAGAAAATTTATTAATTGAGATTTCTTCGGGGGTATTGTGTGCAAGTGCCTATGCTGTCGCCTGAAGGATGTATACAGAATCTCTTACTCTCAGTTGGCATTTATTTAAAGCAGACATTAGTTCAGGTGTAATGAAAGTTTTGGTGCCAAGCTTTGCAGCATTCTGTACTGATGTACTCTCAGAAGACTCCTAAAATTTCACCAACATTAATTTCATCCGAACTTGGAAGTTATTATCTGAAACTTCAGATGATGAATGAGGCACAGCAGAAGACGCTGCCCTTTCTCTTTCCTTTTCTTCCAAAGTTCTTTGTCTGTAAAGTTCTTTCTTCTTATCTGAAAGATTTTTGACTATTCCTGCAAGATAGCTTTTACATCTGGCTCTCTGCCAAAGTAAAAACATCTCTTCTTCCAACTTAATCGTTTTTAAAGCATTTGCATGTACAATATCAAATAAATTATCCTAATTATTTCTTAACTGTTCACAATTAAAAATAACATCACTTGTTTACATGTTTGTTTTGTTGCTTTTTGTTTTTGTTTTCCTGAAATTTCTACACTCCAAATACAAGTTAATATGTTTTGCAAACAATGCAGAATAGCTCTTGTCGGAATTCTTGCTTCTCCCAAAATATCGGCTCCCATGAACCACAAGCCCTCACAACTCACTTGCACTAACAGTTAATTTTACTTCCTTATGTTAAAAATAAAACTTCAAGCACTTGTTTATTTGGCTGTGTTGTATCAGTTATTTGATGTTTTATATTAATTAATAATATCTCTTATTAAAAATACACATTCTCCAGCACTGCATATGACACTAAGGTATGAAATTATGTTAGATTAGTGACCTGTAAACACTAGTGACACAATTGATTAAAAGTCATTTATTGTTAGGCTCAGGCCTGACTAAGCACTGGGTAGTAGGTCGGGACTTGTACGTCAAGCAAGTTCACGCCCAAGTCTGCACAGGTTAGAATGTTTCGATCTCAACAAGATTTTATGCTGGCGTTTTTTAGGTAATTCAAAAAATTTGAAGGGTGAGTGTTCAAAAATTTCAAAATCGCAAAATAAGGGACACCCCAGGGTACACATTACAAAGCTAAATAATTGATTTTATAATTGGCCTAGCAAAGAAGGCTAATTTTACTGTATTTAATTCTCATACAATATAATAAAATAAGTTCCCTATGTGCCCTCATAACCATATGGCAACAGTTCATAAAAAATAAACTAGTGTGGGGGAAATGTTTAAAACTTGTTTTAATGTCTTCTGATGCTCCTGTTTTTCAATTTTATGTCAAGATCCTTCTGTGAAGAATCAAGTCACTGGTGAAGTTCCAGACTTTAATGCTAGCCAAAAGGACAGCTCTGAAAATAATTCTCAGAAGATTGCTCACCATTTAGATGGCAACATCTACCATGCGGACACACATTCTCCTGTTTCCTTTAAAGGAAATAGTGCATTGCGGAAACGAAGGCAAAAATCTCTCATAATACCTTCACAAAAACATGGAAGACCTCAAGGTAATGATGATTCATCCTGGAAAAACTGTGGAAAGTGAAATTTTTAAGCAAGGGTGAACTTTCGCCTAGATAAACTAGGGATCTGCCTAGAGGTCCTAAATCCAAGGAGGCCTCAGATGGTAGTAATCAGTAGAGCCCAGAAGTTTGTCAAAATGCCTTTTTATTACCGTTACAATTTTATGACTTTTAACAGTAGGCAATAGATTTCTCTTTTTTTTGTTGTTGTTGTTTTTTTTCCTACTTTAGTTTCTGATATTTTTATTTTCCGTTATTTGTGCCTTATTCTGCCTTTCGTGATTCATTTTCTGCTCCTAGTAAATCTTGAATTCGTTGTTACTAGGTGCCCTGTATCTTCGAGTCCAACCCTGTTCCTATGCTGCAATTTCTGGAGCAAAAACTCAGTTGCTGGTTAAAAGTAATGAAACCTTGTCAAGTTCTTTCACAAGTCAAATGCATGGTGGAACTGCATCTGGTAATGGACAAGTGTTCGTGATCTCAGGTAAGTTAATTAATAAAGTTTGTAATGCCAGCCATCACAAATAATTCTCTCTAAATATGGAAAAATTAAAGGGTTGAAGAAATAAAGATGATAAATCGAGGGTACCAGTGAACCTGGAATCCTTGAAAACCAGAAATTTGAAAAAGCCTGGAAAATCGGGGAAAAAACAGGAATTTGACTTGAAAACCAGGATTTTCTGTTATTTTCAGATTTCCCCCCAACATTTAGCCCAAATTCACATACAGCATTGTATTCAGTAAAGTGCAGAATTCATTCCAGTACATGACAACGGCGAGTGTTAAAATCAAAGTATGTATGAGAAGTGTCACAAGTTTTCTTGAGGATTGCGAAGTTCTCGACCAGCTAACACAACTTCAAACACTGACACTTATATAGGTGCAACATGGGTAGAGTACCTAGCACCCCATTGCACCTAAATGTTTACCTGTGGGTTGCACATGCATGGACACGATATTTGCGGAACAAACATCTCACCGAAAACTTAATAGCTGACTTTCGAGTAGTTTTTTTTTATTATTATTATTATATTATTATTTATTATTATTATTATTATTATTATTATTATTATTTATTAACACTACTTCAATACATGCAAATTTGAGTTTTGATTAGTGTCATGCCTATTTTTATGTCATCAGCAGTACCTCTTTGTTGTTGTTGTTTTTTCAATCAATGACAATGTTATTACATCATCATATTCAACGGGAATTTTAGCTTCTTTTGTAGAAGAGAGCAGTCAAAGCTTATCTTTGCTTATAGCCTAAACAGAGATTAAAAATGACAGATTCAGAGTGTCCGCATTGACAGGGAGCACGGAGAAAATAAACATGCGGAGATCTTGACTGGGTTGTGCACCAGGAAATTCGAGTAGACCCTATTTCTGTCACTGCTTTGTTCTCCAAGCCAGCGCAGGTAATAATATGAAATTATAGTTAAAATGTTGGTACAAATTTCTGGTACTTAATTTATTCAATTTTTAATTAGAAATGGTTCTAATAGAATCCAAACCCAACCAATTCAAACAAAGCGCCTGTGGTGAATACCAGCGTTTATTTTAATAGCCAGGAACAGTGGTAATTTCAAACTTGTACAAATGAAACATACAATAATCAGCGATCAAAATTTCTTGAAGTAAACAAGTAATTTGTTAGTTCGAAGTTAATTTTCATCTTTCTTTTATAAGAACAGCAATAGCTTCCAAAATCCTCTCACATTATATTCACAAAGTGCAGTAAATTTGGGGTGCGTGACTGTTTGTCGCCGAATTAGGCAAAAAATACTCATATTTTCAAAAAATTCAGCATGATCTTTTTCGAAGGTCTGTTTTTGATGAACGTATTTCATTTAAACTAGAGGTGCAGACTTTCTTGTAGTAAAGTTTTCCAATTTCCTTGGTGTGGACTGGTTTCACGGTCTTACCCCATCCATAGAAATTTTCATTAAAAATTTAAAGCCGTTTTTAAGAAAATAGCAATTAAACATTATTATAAATGCAAAATTTGAAGCTCTTTTTGACAGGTATGAAAAACTTCATTTGAAGTAATTTGAAGAACTTGTACTGAAAGTAAAAAACATTGTATCTTCACAAAGACAGAATTTTTTAATGTTTTTCAGTTTTTGAAAAAAACAGGCAATCAACTAAAGTGAGACCTGCACCATTCTCTTAAGTGTCTTTTATGCTGTCAAATGTCCAAATTGAATCAAATTGAATCATAACAAATTGTGATGTTTTAAAGAACAATTTTGTAAACAAAGTCAATGTTTGACACACAATTTCACAAAAAGTTCTCATATTTTTGAAAAATTGAACATGACATTATTTAAACATTTTGATGAACACATTTTACTAAGAAAGAAAGAAGACCTTCATAATTGTAGGTGCAGGAAGCCGGGAAAAAAAAGTTGAATTTTTGCAATTTTCAAAAATCAAAATTTTTAACGAATGAGACCTGCACTTTTAAACGCTCTATATGCTATTCAATGTGAAAATTGAATAAAAATTTTTGGTGCCATCTTTGAGAAAAAATTGTTTAAACAAAATTAAAAATTGTTTAAACAAAATTAAAAATTGCCTTTTTTACTATCCAACCACAAAATTTAATCAAAAACAATGAGCCTTTTCTTTGAAAATTTTGAAAATGTCCCAGAGGCTTCATGTAAAGTACCCCCAAAATTAAAATATCGGTGTCAGATTTAAGGGGCCGTGACTTCCTAGATCGATAAAGGAATATCAGTTGAGAAAATTGGCTGAACATTTTACCGCTAGCTTTGTTCTCTGTCAGACTTAACAGACTTTAGCACAACGAGATTTGGGTATCAAAACCTACAAAACATGGATTCTGACCACATCATATTAGAGGATTTCTTTACTTAATTTAGCAACTGGATTGATCCACTTTTTCGCTTCCAGAGCCTTGCAATAAGAGTTTTTCTGCCGAAAATTCATCACTTTTTCTCGTAGCATTACATAACTTTCTCTGTATGGCGTAAGCGATAGAAGGTAAAAACATGTAATGTGCGAAAAAGAACCTGGAAAATTTATATTCTCAGACTTGGAAAACCGGGAAAAAACCTTGAATTCCAAAAAGCCTCTGGTCACCCTGTAAATCACATTTTTGTTACTTTTGAAGAGAGTGTTTTAAAGCAAAGGAAATCTAATTTAGGGCTCAACGTTTTTACATTTTTGCTCTTACAACAGCGAATTTTCAACAGAAAAATGCTATTGCCAAACTTCGATCACAGAAAAGTGGATAAATCTTGTTCCTATATATAGTAAATTAGTTCCTCAAAGACCTGTAGTCGGAATACGTTTTGTGGGTCCTTGATACTGAAAAAGTTATTTACGGCAAAACATCTGTTTTGTCAGTCCATCTGTAGTCAAATCTAGTGCCTAAACTGTTCAATTTTCTCAAAAATTTATGTTTCTCAATTGATTTAAATATGAAGAAGGTACAGTCTCTTGTCTTTTGCCAAAAGCACTTAGGTTGATGACGGCAAAGCTGTCAAAAGCCAGCTCTCTAAATAAATGTATTATGTTGACAGAGATGACTACCTTTGTTTCTTCATGTAATAACGTCAACAACATTGTATCACAATTTCCACAAATGATTTAAATATACTCGAGGTCTTGAAACGGATATTTTTATTTTTGGGGGTACTTTATATGAAGCCCCAACAATATTTTCAAAATTTTCTGCAAAATGGCTCCAACTTTTTCCTTTTTTTTTTATTAAACATTGTCCTCTTAAAGTATAAAGTACACATAAGAGAATGATGCAGGTCTCACTTTTGTTTTCCAGAAAATGCAAAATTTCAAATATTTTTTGATTATATTTGTCGAAATTCGATATTTTCAGTAACTCTCAAACCATTTTCTTGAAAACAGCTTCAAATTTTTTTTCTTTACATTTTTTGATTGAATTGAATAACATGATGTACATGTAATGACTACAATCCTACTATGCATTACACTATATGGCTTGTGGTTGCATAGAGAACCACGTCACATAATTCCTGAATCAAAATATTATATCCTGTCAAAACTAAATGAGTGCGTGTTCATTACAAAGTAGAAGAAAAACTTACAAATAGACATGAAATACAAATAGAAGAAAACCGATAATAAATAGTGAAAATAAGTATAATATACAGTTATGTACAATACGCTAAAATAATACAATTATTGGTGAAGGAAACACAGGCTGATAGAGTTCATTAATTGCGTTATTGTTACGTTACGTCATCTGCATCAGAATCCACTCCAAATTCCAGATCTAACACCTGATTGTCATTCTCTCGCAATATTCTTCAAGAAATTAATAAATTCCTATGGGTCGAAGGTTCCAAACTGAAAACTCCAAATTTTAGCCATTCTGTAAGATAGAACTTACATAATAACAAATATGAGGTATGCACATACTATATCTCATATACTATACACATATGCATAAACACTGAGCAAATGTAAAAAAATTAATTATTGTAATATTTTAAAAGCCACAAATATTCGGAAAACTAAAGCTTTTTAGCGATAATCGTCCATTTTTAGACAAAAATTTAATTGTTTAAATACTTTCTTAAAATTTATATTTCCACAGAACAAAATATTTACATTTGTGTATTTATTCTGACTGCACCTTTGCAAACATAAATTAACCTCATTAATTTAATACAGTGGCTAGGTTGCACAATTGCACAACTCAAAAATGAAAAAGATCTCATATCTTAGGAATGTACATTTTCCTTTTAAAACATTCAACATTCAAGATATTGTAGCAATATCGATGTATATGAAATCCTTCTGAAACCAAAGAGCGTCCAACTGGCACTCTCTCTGGTGTCTGGTGTCTTGCCAGGAATTGCACCACTCTCTTGGCTCTTGGTTGCATTAATGGGTTTAGTGAATCTACTCTTTGACCATTTGATTTAACACAGTGAGCATAGGCCTCTTGGTTCAGCAAGAGCCTAGTGGTGATTGGGGCTCGTATTCTGTCTTCTCGACTCACTGCAACATAGTTTTATGATTTTCGCTTGTTATTGAAAGTACACAAGTTCAGCCATTTATTGGCGATATTCTATGCATTGATTATGATATTTGGAGAATTTGTTTTCATTTGATATTAGGTTTGTTGATTCAAAACGTGCATTTGATTAGTTCTTTGTGTAAACCTGGCTATTCTGGATGGAAATCCCTTAGTGTCTCGCAGAAGCCACTGTGGCTGGCCAGCGGTTTGCAAACATTCTAGTGAATACCAAGGTGTGTCAAAGATCATTCATTATTGCCAAATATACCAGAGTAGTGAAATTTTCAAAATTATTTTAATTGTGTTTGTGTGAACGTGTTGAAGCATTAGTGCTTGTGCAATGTGCTGAGTCGAATTTAGTGCCCAGTGAAATACCAGAACTCATGCGTGGGAGGTGTATATGCCTTCTGTGGATGAATATAATTATGAAAGTAGTGTTTCAGTATAGACTTTATCGAGTTTCAATTGATTTGAATAGGGTATTTTTATTATATATTTGTATTTTGAATTTTGGAAATTACATGTCCGTCATTCGAAGGAGGTGCAACCTCCAGTCTCTTGGGGCACCAGCCACCACTGACGTTAAAACAGAGTATTTTATGATTAAATATATTGTAATACTGAAAAAACATCACTATAAACAATAATAAATAAGTAACAAATCTCTGTTCTCAAAAAACTCCGGAAACTCAAAACATGAAAAATCACATCTCTTTAATGCTCAAAGAAACATTTCACGACAGTGCCTGTGTGCATTGTGGTTGCAATGAGGACCACATGGCTCAGCAGCTAGATTTCTAAGTATTAATACAATCACTCTATCTGCAAGAGTAGTACATTGAAGCAGACTGTACAATGTGCAATTAGCAATGAAGTTGAAAATTGTTTGCTTAACTAAACAAAAACGGCAACGCAGCATGTGGTTGCAAAGAGAACTACTATCCTTTAAAGGAATAAACCGCATTTTCTGAAAAACTGTTCCATATTTTTCAAAGAAAATTTTATGAAAAATGAGATTTATCCTTCTATAACATTCTAATAATCATGTTTCAGTTCTATCTTAAGGAACTGAAAAATTGGGAGAGGGGGGGGGGGTAGTTTGGGCTGTGATACATGGCAACTGATTCATAGATTTATTTTGTTTTTAATTTTTTAGTGAGTGTGACCGAATTGTGCATCATAAACACCATTTTGCTGTATTATTTCCTTTTTCAAAAATGACACAAATGTTGTAGTTTTTTTATATCTTACAGCTTTAATTTTTACATTACCAGCACGTGTATATATTATTTCTTTTGTGAGTACAAGTGATTCAAATGATGTCTTATAAGGTTTCTCAAAAACATATTACTTGTCTGTGAAAATGAGCTCAAAATTCTGCATTTTGATATTTTCTTAAAAAGAAACGACACCATATTTTTCTTTATCCTTTTCGTGTGGTTAGTGCTAAATGTCCTCTATTAATGCCATTTTGATTTCTTTTTAATATTACACTTTTTAACATATCTCATGCTGTGAATATAAACATGGTCATTTACTTTTCATTATAGCACTTGTGCTTCAAATGATTTCTGATGAAGTTTCTCAAAAACTCAAACCTTTCGTGAAATGGAGATCTTTAAATGTTCAAGTGACATTGTTTCATGTATGGTTCAATGAGTTTTCAATAAAAATTTGCTTATAGGACTGTTTAACTCTTCTGTGATGTTCGTGACCCTTTTGGACCCATATTTGTATTTTTGAAAAGTAATGTATAATTCATAATGTAATTGCTTATTTACAGTTAACTTAAGACATTTTGATTGAAATTCAAAATTGTTCATTTTCCTTATTTAGAAGATATAAAATTTTATTTTTGATAGAATAATACAAAAGCAGTCACCAGATAGATATGTATTACAATTGATACACTTCAATGTAGAATTTTTGTGTATTGTCCACAACATGACTGTCGCTCTCCATTGAAAATGAAATGACATTCATTATCGTATTTCATGGTTTGTTCGTTACTCTTTGTACACTTCCTATCAAATGAGGTAACTTTGCAGGAGTCAGACGCTGTGAGTATTTTTGAAGGTATGTGAGATCAATTGTTCATGTAAGCTCAAGCTGATCCCTTTGTACTTTCGAGCCCTTTGTGCACAATGCCAATGCATTTTGCCACACAAGCCACAAAGTTGCCATTATTTTGTATTGACACATTCAAAGGGAAAGTGAACAACCCCCAGTTTTTACCTTTTACATTTACTCTCCTTTTTGACACAGTCTGATGTAAACGATCAACACCTCTCATGTTTATGTTACAATAAATTACATCAGTGGGAGGGAAAGTGAACAACCCCCAGTT